>WOGJ01159837.1:0-11061 GCA_015342185.1 Leptinotarsa juncta | reverse complement strand
GTAGATCATACATCTACACATCCATGTATAGATTTACTTCCTTCCTTTCTTTGGAAGATTCCCTCATCCTTCTTTTTTTATAATTTTATAACGTATAAAGCAAAAATATAAATCAGAACTGAAAACAAAGTTGATTAAATGAACTTTGTGAGTCTAATCATAATGAAAAATAACATCAACATGTACATCAAAGAATGTATATACAATTTCAAAGCAGTAAACATAGTTTTTTCAAATTAATTGAAAGTTTTGTTTATTAAAATTTGTCAAGCCGTTGGCAGCTTCTCATAAAACTTTATATTTTCATAACTAATGGAATGTTCCCAATATTTGTTTTTATTTTCAATAATTTCAAATTTCATATTGCCTATTCATTTTGAAAGTCAGATTTCAAATTTTCGGGATTATTTTTGACCGAATGAATGAGAGTACATGAAATGAATGTTTGAAAGGATGACAAATCTGATAGTATCCTTGTTCATTCAGGTTAATTGTAGGCTCCTTGTTGTTGGACATTTGATATTAGATACTGAATTTTTTGAAATGTTTCCATATATTATGTCCACGATGAATTTTCATTGAGGGTGCGATCAAAAAATTTCCTACTTGAAAATTGTTTATTTTCACTGAAGGAATTGATATAAATCTCATTGATTTCTTAAGATTTGATGACATTGAAGTCATAATGATATTTGATCAAGGTCTTTTGAAATATTAATTTTAATATCTTGTACGCTCTTTTCATTTTGAACCACATTGGTATCTTCAGCAAACATGCATAAAACTGTTAATGTATACTGACATGATATGTTAAAAAACATATTACGACTTGATTGAAGTGTTCAAAGTGCAAAGTTAAAATTTCCTTCCCAGTAGTAACGGTTTTGGAAATTAACCGTGCAAATATACTAGTCTGTACAAGGTCTGTTCTGGAAATTAGGTGAATTTCAAATTTTCTCAAAATATTCATCCATTTCTATTTTGTTTCCTTCAGAGTAGTCCCCCTCAACTTCAATACACTCGTGCCAGCGTTTCTTCATATACTTGAAGCAGTTCTGATATGCACGCATTGGTATGTCCTTGAACTGTCTCAGTGATTCGGTTTTTATCTTCTTAATCCTCACAAAACATTGTCCTTTTATCGGTATCTTCAATCTTAGTGACAGGAAAAAGTCGCAGGGGGGTAAATATGGTGAATGCGGTGGCTGAGGCATAATTATGTTGCTTTTGCCAAAAAATAACGAACAAGCAATAACGAGTGAGGAGGCGCATATTCATGATGGAAACGTTGTAATTGTTTTTCTACAATACCGGACGTTTTCTTCATATCGCTTCTCGCAAAAGGCGTAACTTCTTAGTGACCGTACGACAATAAGCAAGTTTTCCTGGTGCACGGTATTCGAAGAAAATAGTGAGCAAAACCTTGAAGTTTGATCAAACTTGCCGTGCTAATTTTGGTCTTGCCTCTTCCATTGGGCTCTTCCATTGGGACTATTGGACTTTGGTTTCGATATTATAACCATGTACTCATGATTCATCAAATCTGGATAGCCGTTGACGTCAGTCATGCCATGTCAGTCATGTCAGATATGCCTACATCATCAACAACTTCTCTGATAGTGATTGTCCATAACTCTACGATTCTCCATAACAATTTTCTTCACTTTCTCACCATTTTCATCGGCTGTTGATGTGCTGGGGCGTCCAGGACGAGCTTCGTCATTCACATCTTCTCGAACTTCTGTGAAAAGGTTCTACCACTTGTCAACATTTTTCTGACTCAGAGTACAATCACTGTATGTTACTGGCCACAATGCAAATAGCAGAAAGTCGCCGAATACGCAAAACCCTTTCAACTTCAATAGCTTCTCACCAACAAACTAAACTTGTAAAACAGCTGAACTGTGATCCTTTGTTCGAAACATAAAAAAATTAAAAAATCGCTAATCGTATGTGCGTAGCCCGTGAAATTCAAACATTCACTTCATTTTTCAACAGACCCCGTATATTTTCGAAAGGAATTTTTCGGATCATCTCACCTTATCATCAGCTTACTTGCTGCAGAGACTAATCATTACTTCAGCTATTAGATTCGAATTAAAAAAATGATCCAGCTACTTCATGCATGTAAAAAAATGAAAAAACAAAACCGCACTGAGTTTCATATTTTTTGAAAAGGACAACTCGTGTCGACACCAAATAGGCATGCACTCCGTCAACTCTACTGTGAGCCACTTACATCTGAATCAAACGAAGTCAGTTTGTTGAAGAGCATGTTTTTCTTTTGAGTCAGCATGTCTTTCAGCAGATCGGTAGTCGAGGATTGATCTTTATCGGATTCGTCTTCTATCAAACGCACTTCCGGAGGATCTACAGAACGATCAAGTCAGTGTCAATTTAACCAAACTTGAGTCGATAAATACCTGCTTGCGACGATTTTCGTGAAGTGTCCCAATCGGAGGACTGCAGCGAATATCTAGGACTTTGGGGAGACCTTGGACTGGAACTCTACAATTTTCGTTAACATTAAACCGATTTTATGGAAAAATATCTGAATATTTGTCAAATTACGAGTAGGGTATTCCACAGTGAACTATTTCGGGGCCAATACTTTGCCGAACATTCATTTCAACGGTTCAATAGCTAAAGTGACTTCATCATAGGGAAGTTTGACATTCATCTATGAACATTACACGTTTAAGTGAAAAATGATCGATTAAAGTGAAGAAGTATGATTAGAACACTTCACAGATGAGAATATTTATATAATCTACCAAGACCTCAATGGAAAACTCTCTCCACGGCAAGTTCCAGTACAAACTGACAGATCTGGCCATTGGAAATCTTGGGGTAGAACAAAGTTGGTGCTTCAAAAAGGTTTGCGTTCCGTTTCTCAGGACGAGTGGGTCAAGGTTGGAAACTTAGGGGTTTATCATGGCCTGAGACAATAGTGTCTTCAACACCATAGTTGCGTGATGGATTTGGAGTTGTTGTATTGTGTTGTTGGGAATGAAAAGTGGCGAAGTCATTAGAACTATTAATTTCCCACCCTCAGGGTGATAGAATGCAAAATACAATTACCAGAAATTCTGCCCAACACAAAATTGAAAATGTTACAAGAAACGCCAGTGGCGTCCAATATTCAGTCAGTAATGTTAGCCAAACTGTGTCCCGAGCCGCCACTGGAGCCAACAATCTGGTTAATAAAGGTTCAATGAATATCATAACTCGGAAAACTTTCAAAATCACACCAGATTTGGATAGAAAATATTCTCATTTTCAAAACAGAAAAGGATTTCTTTTGCAAAGTTCAACACCCTGTGTCTTGAGAATAATACATTTCAAGACCACTGTTCATAAAATTAGCTCATAAACATGCCATTACATTTTTGTCGCTATTAGGAAACGCCCTGTATATTGAAAACTCGTAAAGTTGGTATATATAGATTTTTTCGCAACGTGGAAAAACTGAGACAGGTCGACGAAGAATCTGATTCCTCAACAGACAATGACATTCAGTTTGAAATTGGCATAATGTTTGAAATTTTTTATCACAGGCGAATTCTGAATTAAAGACACAGTCAAGTTTTTGCCGGGCGGCCGTGTTGAATTTATCATTGTTAGATGAAATCAAAATATCAATTTGTCAAATATCAGATTGTTTCAAAAGTTTTGTCCGGTTTACTACTTCAAACTGTAATATCTCAGTAAATATCCTTTCAATTCAATCAAAATAAACGCCATATGAATAAACGCACTTTTGCCAACGTAACACAAGCCAAATAATTTCATTAGCATGAAAATTGGGTGTTCAGCATTCGATGAAGATAACGAAAGCCAGTTCTGCCTGGTCCTGATTGAAATGTTCTATCGGTGAGAAAGTTATCGATTTGTTTATATTTTTTTTAATGACAAAACAAAAGCACTACAGGAAAATCCTTAAGGCGCTGTCAGAGCGGTACCTTTGCGAAAGTAGCTATTCACATTGGATTTGTATCGCTGGAGATTAAAATGTTCTCAGGAAGTTTAATCAAATGAAATAGTTCTCAAACAGTGAAGATAAAGGTGTACTAAGTTGAATCTCTAAACGAGTAGCAGCCACAGTCCGTTGCGTATTTCTGATATGTACCGCTCTTGGTGAAATCAAAGGTGTCAAGTCACTTGAATGTCCAACCTTTCTTCGAAATTCCAGGCTATCAAGGTTGCACGTGATGTTCGCGTCTCCAATCTGGCGGATGGCTCTTTTTTGGATGGAATCCATCAACTTCAGGGTATGTTATGTGTTAGAGCTCCATACATGAGAACAAAACTCCAAAGAAGGTCTGATCCGAGCTATATAAAGCATTAAAAGTTGCTGAGGTGTATATAGTTATCTATTCTAAGCGTTTGAGAAGCAGCCTTCGCCATTCCAGCGACATAATTGTGCCAAGGCATAATAGTGTCCATTTCAATCCCCAACAAACTTATCGAAGCAGAAAGCGGAATTGTCTGACCTACCATTATTATATCCCGGACTTTGTGGCATTGAATTGAACTTGGTTACTTTCACCGCAGTTCGAAATCACTTCTTGATCCTCATTGAGATATGCAACCTCCTGCTGCCGGTGAGGATGTGCCTCCGTAGCCGATGTCCTGGAATCCAAATGGAATGCAGGAAACGTTCTATCAGAAAGCTGAAGAGCCATACACATAAATGATCCGACAAGCAATAGCTTTGAAGTTTGGCCAGCAAACCTTTATGCCATTCACGGTCATAGGCTTTACAAATATCAATTGCCACAGCTCTTGACTCATCTTGTTTCTCGATTGCGTTATTCCAAATATGGGTGACATAAGATAGAACGTCGCCTGTTGATCTATGTTTCCAAAAGCCATATTGATGATCGCTCAAGATATTGAGGCCTTCTAAATATTTGATGATATGGTGGTTCACCACTTTCTCCATGATTTTTGATATCACTGATAGCAAAACGACTGGTTTATAGTTATTTTGAAGATTTTTCTTGGCCTTTTTGGAAAAAGTCAGACTGCGAGCAATCTTCCAACAAGAAGAAAAAAAAAACCCTGGTTGAAAGTCTGCAAAACACCGGTGCTTGAAACGATATAGTCGATTTGCAAGAAATCTGGGGAGTATAATTAGTGAGGCAGAACTAGCACTCTGCTGCGATGGTTTGGGCCGGTTGCAGAAAGTTATAATGAATCACAACAGCCGCTGACCACCATGCAGTACAGTAACCATGGTCTTCTTTGATGAGTTTCCATCTTTGGGAAGTGACTGAGTGGCTGATGGGTTTCCAAACACTGTCCTGAACGTCTCCTGTTATCGTGGATGATCCACTTTCATCCCATGTGATGATCCAATCTTAAAAAATAAAGTTATGGTTGCGCAGAATCAGACCATTTCTTCCGCCATCCCACGCATCGTTTGTGATGGGTCAATCTCCACTAGGATCCTCAAATCCACGTCCTAAATCGATGTTGGTTCGCGAAATTTCGCGTCGAAAAATGCGTTCATTAACATCATTATTGCCAAATTCCTGGTTGATTTTTGGAGTTATTTCGACAGCGCTCCGATTCAATTTGAATTCGCAGAAAATTTGGCTGAAATCGTTCAACATCATATAATGAGCTGAAAAAATGCGAAAATCAAAATTTGGAAACAAAATTATGAGCATATTGAGATATGGAGCTACAAAACGGATAACACTTTTGAAACAACCTAATATCATATTAGGAGTATATTATTATCACATGCACGAGAAATATGCGAATATTGGTATACTTCTTTCGCTCAAAACACTTACCTCAGTGAGATCCTGCCCGAATTCATTCAAATCTTTGGTCCAGTAGTGAGTGTGAGCAATTTCGCAGAGCTGAAAAGCTGATGCCATACCTCCCAATCCATAATTACTGTAAGTCACTTCCAATCCATGAACGATAGCCTGCATCATTTTCAGCATTCCTTTCCACACAGGTTTAGGTAAACACTGGAAATTGTGAAATAAAGTAGTGGTGCTAATTAATCTCGAATGGCGTCTTAAACTTACCACATCGTCAATGTGATCATCGGGACCAATTTTCTTGTCCAAAGTTTTGTTCAACCTGCTGAGTACAAAATTCCTATACGACTCGTCCTCCATGAGTTTCTTCAGCCTATTGAGTTTGAGCCATCCCACACCTTCTCCTTCCAATACGCTTGTCACCACCTAGGATCAACAAAGATTTTAAGTTACCGAATGCAATTCACTGTAGATTTTCGAAAAATAGTTCACCGGACTGATACCGAGCCTCGCAGATCATTTTCCAAACAGTTTCAGAATCACTTTAAAACCAAGATTATTTGCAAAGAAAATTTTCTGTCCGAATGACAAATCTCAATTATTGCCTCAACTACTACACTTGACGGAATGAAATTTTCATCCCCCCGTAGAGAAACATGAAAACCATTTTTGTCGTATTCCGTCAAGATGAGCACCGAAACCAAGAGAGGAAAGATGTTTTGAAGATTCTTTTCCTCCATTAAGGAACCTTAATGAACGGACCCAGGAAAGTAATCAAAAAACTGCTAAAGCAAAACATATTCAAAATAGAACTACTCACTAAACGAATAGAGGTTATATAAATACTGCTGTGAATCATTTTCTAAAAAATATAACAAAAAAACTATCTTGGGACATGTAATCATAAATCACCAAAATGTATCCAGTCCTGGTTGTTCTACCAGTACAAATCTGCTCATTTATCAACTCTTCATAATAAATGCTTCCGAAAATAGGCATCAGGTTGATTCTACTCACACACATTTTTCAAAAGCAGTCGACCGAGTAAATAACAATTTGTTGTTGCATAAACTAAACGCTTTGGGTATTTAGGAAACATTCCGAAATGGACTAAAAATTATCCATCTGGAATACAGTAGGGATCTCAATTAGGACCATTACTTTTCAACCTAGTTGTAAATGACTTGAATGATATTATTCTCTACAGTGAATTTCTTCTGTTTGCTGATGATCTGAAGATGTTAAAAGTTATCCAAGACTCATCTGATACTGAGTTATTACAATGCAATTCATCTAATTTTGTACGCTAATGTCATATTAACTTATTGCAATTGAATATAGACAAATGACTTATATAATTTTTATAATCTCCAGTAATATTCATTACTACACCAAAGGTTCCAAACAGTGCATCATAAGTATTTGCACACTTTTCAGGCAAGAGTAAGCAAATGACAACTGAAGTAGATCTCATACTCACGTCTTTTAGGAAAACTTGATTCTCGTTATTCACCACACTTTTATCAGCGGTTTGTTTATACTGCGACTCCTCTTGCCTCCTTGGCATGTGTTTAATCAAAGGACTCCTCTCCGCCAAACCTTTCGGGCCCCTGTTGAACGGCCCGAACATGCTCTTGGACTGTTCCTTCGGTTTCGTCGTTTGCTGCTGAGGGCGATGTTCGACGGCTTTCAGCTGTTCTTTTTTGTTCCCGAACAGATCAGAAAACATGTTAGTCGTACTCGTCGCTAGACCGTTAATGTCCGAACTGATGTTCGAGAAGAAGTCCCTGCTAGCTCCCGTTAGGACGTTAGATGTCGCCACGGTGGTGTTACTTGAAGAAGAGTCATGTCTGGTGAAAGAATCCCCCTACGAAAAAGGTAGTGAATTATTTGGTAGTCGTCACATATTTTTAGGGATTTGAATACAAACCAAGGCAGATATTATTTGAAACAGATCACCTCACAATACAATACAATACATTCATTCCTCAAAAGGATCAATGATATAGGAGTCGTCAATGGTAAAACATGAAGTGTATATAAACAAAATATTACAAAATACATAAATTCATCACATGAGAATACTCTTATAGAGAAAAAAGCAATCAAAGTGTTTATACAGACACACGATAGTCAAAATAGGTCTGTTTTAAAAGTCTGTTTAAAATCTGTTTTTCCGTTAATCAGCTATCACAGGTAATACATGATATTAACTGTAGACTGGCGAATGTGGAATTTGATGTTCTTCGTTCAGTATTTTTTTCAGTTGCATCAAGGCACAGAAACTGCTACTGAATTTTTTACTCACGTAGTCGATTTGAAATCGCCAGTTCAATGCCTGGTCGATGTGAACTCCTAGAAACTTTTTGTGGATTCCGAAGGGTTTATCATCATTATTATATAAAGTTCACTTTTCATAGAGTGACAAGGCTAGTAAATAAATGTAAAAAATATATAAATGTTCTACGAATATAAAAATATAGATAGAATATAATGTTAACTAAAGTACAAAAAACACTGAATAAAAAACCACAACAATACTTGAAACATACATACACAGAAAACATGCTAGGTTAAAAATGATCGGTATAGTATTGATCTGGTCCTCGACCAGAGAGTTGCATAGTGTAAACTCCCAGTTCTCTGGGAGTTTATATTGTAGGACATCCATGTGCACTCAGTTTATTGGCCAGTATATTGAAGTCTATAGAATGAAAAGCCTCTGACAAATAGTAGAAAAAGGGGGTCACAATCTTCTCCCTGTAAGCACCTTCAAAGATATTTTCCAAAGAAATTGTAGTCGCAATTTGACATTTGTTGATCATATTATGTTTCTTTAAGAAAGGAAGTAGTTGTTCATAGATACATGTTTCAAGTATTCAGACACTAGAAATGGTTATTGGATCCATTGTTGATTATTGGATCATTTCTTTTCAGGAGAACATACTTTGCCTTCAAGTTCTTCGGATCTGAAGGTTACATTTATATTTTTGTCAGAATATTGAAAACCAATGAAAATTAATATCAGACAGTAAATGGTAAGTTTGGAATCAGTTTGAACTTCATCTTGAAGATGGTCCCTTGGTGATCGAAACATGTGTCGGGGTGTTAAAATAACGGTTTGGTGTTGGGAAAAAACTCCATTAATATTCATTACTGTACCAAGGTTCAAAACAGTGCATCACAAGTAGTATATCGTATGAATAAAGTAAAACATTTTGACACCAAGTGGGGAAGTCATACTTGCTCTTCCATTCAATCATGTTCTAATAATAGGTTTCACAAATTTACTCCCAGTTATCAACTCATTTTAGTTTTTTTTTTCGAAAAATAAGGTGCGAAAAAATAATAAGTATTTTTTTATTTGAAAGGGGTATATTTTCAGGAGAGATAATTTTTGGGAAAGGAAGGTTTTTGGTTTTCCACTTCACCATTTTCATACAAAAAATGAGGGAATCTTCCAAAGAAAAAAGAAAGCAATTTTTGGTAGAGAATGAAATAATGTTCAGTAGTTAGAAATAAACTCACTCTGAGCAGTCCTTTCTTCGCAACATCTTTGGCGCTTTTCGTTAAATCACCGAGAGTCGTTTTTCCAACATATGTCAGATCGTCCAAAGTATTCCTGCTCATAGCTGTCGCTGTTCTGCTGGCTTCCATGGCACTTTTTCCAGCTACTTGGACGCTTTTCGTGGCTTCTTCTGCTGCCCTTTTCGCATGTGACGTGAGCTGGAAATAAAAACGCCATAGAAAGTAACGTAAACTTCTTTAAAAAAGTTGCATTGGGAAGAAATTTTAAGGAACTAATCTTGTCAAAAGGAGCGAATAAATGGCTCTCTTCTGCTTCTATCAATTTGTCTTTGGCTTGAGTTTTCAACTGTAGGAAGAGGTATGAATGAAAATATAAATTGAAACGGCATCCAATCCCTAACACACAATATTTATGCTGACGGAACTGATCGACCTGTGTTACGTTGACAAAAGTCCACTGATTCAAATATCGCTCATTCCATATGTATCAAATAATTATTCACTGAGATATTACAGTTCAAAGTAGACTCACAAAAATGGCAAAGCTTTCGAAACGACCCAACAAAAGAGTGGTTGGAACTTGGAACATATTGTATTGGAAAAAATACATGACATATTTAACTGATGAACTTCATGATGAAATGAACAACAAGAACAATACCTTATCCATATGAGCTAATATTCCATCTTGACTACTCTGTCTCGTAGTTTCTTTCACCAACTCTTTCGCTTGTGAAGTCAGGTGTTCGAATAGAGACCCTTGAGAACCTTGTCGTGTGATGCCACTGCTCGGTGACGGGGTAGGACCCGGACTGCCACTGCTGGAACTGAAGCTTGATGTTCTGGCCAAAACGTTGCCAACGCTTGGTTGTTTTTGTAACGACGGTGTGATTGGAGGAACCTTTTGAAATCAAAATGATCATAAAAATCCAAAATTAGGTTTTGTCTTGACAGCAATATTATCGAAAAAAGTTTCATAGTAGACAGATTTAATGACTGAGTTATCAAATTAAGGACCATGTTGCATACTCAAACAAAAAAAAATCCATCCTGAGTTCTCTTTTCTGTTTTCATCAGTTTCATTTATTAGTGCTGAGTTTGAACGTTTCAGATAGTGAAATTGTATTGTCAGGTGAATTATTCAGTTTGAAATTTTATACCATGTGTTCTGCGATCTTCAGGCGGCATTCGATTGTGTATCACATGAAATCCTGATTGAAAAATTGGAGTGATTCAAATTTGAGGAAAACTCAATTAACCTTGTTAGATCATATATATCGGAACATAGACAATACGTTTTTTTGAACAATAAGCCATCTAATACCAAAGAACAAAGAAATAAAAAAACGGAGTCCACCAAGGTTTGATTTTGGGACAAATCATTACGTTATTTGCTGACGACGCATCATTAACGCTCCAAAATACAAACTATGAGGCTATTGTTGAAGAAAGTAAAGTAGCAGAGTCGAATGCTAATAGATGGCTGACAAATAATAAATTAAAATTGAATACTAATAAAACGCAACTTTATTTTTTTACACACAAACAACTGCCTATAGACCAAAATGAATCGATTCCAAATGGATCCAAAGCTCTCTTGGGAAAAACATGTAGATTTTATTTGCAAAAAATTGGCAACGAGCATTTATATTATAAGAAGCTTAATGGGCATCTCATCTAATGAAACCATTATCACTGCTTATCATTCACTTTTTATGTTCCATATACTTATGGCCTAGTACTCTGGGGGCAC
>WOGJ01159786.1:0-16396 GCA_015342185.1 Leptinotarsa juncta | reverse complement strand
GAGTTCCGACAATACAACAATGAAGTGTCTAATCATAATGTTCAGTATGATCAATAAAGGTATCGCAGGAAAAGAGATTCCCAGAAAAGCGGCTTTCGGTTTTCGGTATTCTTTATGTGTCAGTCGTATGCCACGCCTTTCGACGAGTACATCTAGAAAAGCTATTCATTGTGCATGTTCAGTTTCCATGGTAGGGTGTTGATCATTTGTGTGGGCTAGAAATAAGTCCAGTCTGTCCCTCTCAGGTCTTCAGATGACGAACGTATCATCCACGTATCGTAGCCAAATGGAAAGCATCAATTCCTTACTTCTCAAAGAAGTTGGCTATCACCGGACTGAGTGGACTTTCCATCGCTACGCCGACTAATTGCTCGAATAAATCTCCTTTCCACTGGAAATAACTTTCCGTGAGGCAGGCCTTGAAAAGTCCGACAATATCACTAGAATCCAGAGGCAGTTTCAATCTAAGACGGCCTTCAAACCCGAATGAAGATAGTAACACTGAAAATCTCGGCCACGAAAGCCTCAACCAATTTATGATGCTATCTGCTTTGTAGAATTTATCGTCAGAAGTACAAAGTACAAATTTCGACCTGGTATATTGTCTCACTCAATATATTATACCACAGACATTTATCCAACACACACATACAATGAAAGAAAGGTAAATTTCTAAGAAACTCTACTCATCCTCTGGTAGTTCCAATAGCGCGAAAACAACTGTTAGTACATATATTTTTCATAAAAAACTAAAACTTACTTTACTTGATGTGGTCTTCTGAAAGTAATTTATATAAGTCCTTTGGAATATCATCATTACCATTTGAAAAAGTATGAATTGATTCTTTAACACAGCCATCAATAATTATCAGTTTTTTCTTTGTTGAATATCCAGAATCGTGTTGACTTTTGAATTCCAATTAAAACTTTCAATACTCTCTATGGACCCGTGGATTGGGCTACCTATCGGGCGCGTCCCCAAATGGTGGGTAAAGGAAAGGTCAGGGGACTGGAGGCCCTGTCCAGGAAGCCAATGTGGCCTTGCGGACGGTGTCGCCGGACTCCTGGTCAGTGGCAGAAATAAGTAGGGCAAGGGCAACTGAAACTTCCCACGCCACCGTGGACCAGCCTACCCAAGCTAAGGTGTAAGGAATCATGCCAAGAGCTGAATGATCCCCTTGGGGAACTGCGCGAAACCTCATTGTAATCAGCCTACCTCTGGTAATGCGGGGTTCTGCCAGAGGTGACCAACTCTCCCCTTGGTACTCGTGGGAACACACATGAATGAAACAAAGACAAAAACAGAAACAACAAAAAGACATTAATGTCGCTGCACCTTCCAAATCCTTTGCGAAGGACACCGTGAGACACCTCAAGGTTGCCAAAGAGAGTGTGTGTTTGGCGAGTCTGCCAAAATAAAGGAGATGTCTCCTAGTGACCTGTCCACCTTCCTGGAAAGGACAGGATGGACAATAACGTCGGAGGGCAACTCATCGGGAGAATGTACAAGGTGCCACGCGTGGCCTAAGTGCTGTGGGTCTACACTCATCTTTCCTACTCTACATTTACAGATATGTGCTTCTAAGATCTTAGATGCACAGTAAGGAAGGATTCTCAAACATTCCATCTGTGGCGCCCCCCGTGCGGTTAGAAGTGCAGCGTTCACATATGAAAATTACCTATAGCATTCAAGAGGTTGCATTTTTTCCCGTCTATTACTTGAAATAGAAGTTTGCATGGAACTTTCACCAATGTTCAAGCTGAAACGGGGTCGTTCATTCCCGTAGAGTTTGAAAGGTGGACGATGGTACGAAAAAAATAACGATATACGACATGGTAGAAAGGGGTTCATTGAAATGACGAGTAATCGTTTTTTCATTCAACGCGCCATTTCAAAACTGAATAGCGCCGCGAGGCCTTGACTCGAAGATACCCGGCAACGATTTTCCGTTCGCGAATAAAACAATTACATGTTTTTTATATGATTACACCTTTCCTTCATTATTTTCTGCCAGTCAGAAATAACCTGCAAGCTGCCTAAATACATTAGACTGTTTTTGAAGAGGATATTTCAAAAAATGTTTACTAGTCGAAATGCTTATCACGTATTAGTGGGGAAAAAGGGAGGTTTCAGTGGTTATAAAACATCACGTACAGTACTATAGATAATTCGTTACAAATATTCTTGCACATTTCCTAAATTATCCTTCATCTTCTTAAAGTAACGGACAAAATGAATTGATATCCCACCAAAAACATGTTCGTGCCAAAATTGCCAAGACGAGTGTTAGATCTGTAAACAAGTTATTAAATTTCATATCAATGTAGCGCGGAATATATTCAATACGAATTAATTGAAAATTCCGCGAACCCATCTTCATGCAATGCAGCCTTCAAAACCATTTGAATGAAATGCATCCAGAAGGAAAAGACAAAAATATAGTCTATTTTCAAAAGTTGGAGAAGTAGCACAATGCTCAGGCAAGTGTATCATAACTTTTTGGCGGCTGCTAAGCAAGACGATGGCGGACTTCAAGCTTCTTACAATATCTCTTTGTAAATTACTCGAACAGGTACATTACACACCATTGAGGAAAAGTTCATTTTACCGGCAATGTAGAAGTAATAACCACGTTACTCCATAAACCGGTGGCAGATATTATCCATAAAATCCTTTTAACAATTCTATGCAAACACAAATTGATGAAATGGCAGCAATCATCTGAAAACTTGTACGTTCTCAATTCGCTTGTATGAGTCCACTTTACCAACTAATAAAGCATTGTTGCTGTCTCATGTGAGATTTATTAAAGACGAAAAAATATATAAAGAACTATCATTTGCTAAACTATGTAATACACTGAAAGAGTTTTGTAATGAGAAAGAAATTCTCTTGGACAGTATTATATCAGCTGCTAAGAATGGCGCTTCGGGTTTGATAGGGTGTCATGAATGCTTAATTGTGTACTTGAAAAAAAATTGAGATGTTCTCGCCGTACATTGCGTCATTCATCGACTACATTTTTTAGTTGATAGGAATTTTAAGTGAACGACTGTTTCAATCAGCATTGTGTTGCCACTTGATGTTTCACAGTTTCACACAGAAGTTGGTCAGATAACATAAACACGAAGTCCTAGAATACAATATTTATTCTCATTCCATATCGAACATTAATACACAACACGTGTGCCTAGCTGGGACTGTCCTCATTCAACCGATTCTGGGTTATTTCTCATCTCAACATTGATCATCTCCTACATTCGGCCATCCTGCATAAGGTCTTTCCTCAGATCTTATCCTGACCTGAGAACAAAAACCTTCTCTACCGACAGAGCAACATTTGCTCGATAGTGGCGTTCACCAAAGGTAACGTTTTCTTTTTCTCCTCACAGAGCAAGGTTTGTTTAAGATACTTCTGAATGTCTTGTGTGATTATCCATTTTTCAATATGATCTGAAGACATAACTGTTTTTGAACGTGTATAACCTTCTTTGAGATCTTCCACTTCGTAACGATCATTATTCAAAACTTTCGTGACTTTAAAAGGACCTTTGAAACTTGCTATTTGAACCATGGTCAAATTACCTACGTTGCAATTTTTAATCTTCTGTTATATGCTTCGAGATTCTATTCCGAAATTGGTTGAGATCTAGGCAGTCCATCGAACATCTCACACTATTTAATATTTTTGCCACCATTCCATGGTTTGGACTGAATCCAATCAATGCTTTTATTGGTATAGCATTGGTACCTGTATTATGGCCAGTATTTATTGCATACTGAATTTGTTTTATATATGAATCCCACTCCATATGATCTTTTCCGGCAACAGTGGTTGAAAGCGCATTTACTATTGTTGGATTATAGCTTTCACATTGCCCGTTACTCCTTGGAGTAGCAACAGCATTCAGAATATGTTTGAATCCATAATTCATAATTTTCGAAAAAATTTCGAAATATGACAGAAGTAAAAGCTGAGCATCTATTACTGATTATTTTTTTAGTAATCCAAAACGGTATATTAGGCTAGTCACTGATTTAATGGCATGCTTGCTCTTTTGACTGCGTACAGCTTCTATTCCAATGAATTTGGTAATTCCATCAACAATAACAAATAAGAATTTATTTTTTTTTCATTAAAACATGCTTCAATATAATTTGTGACTCACTTTCTCATTTCACTAAACCAATAGTTAATGGAATGAGAATAGTATTTTTTCGATATCCAAATGCCCTGAATCATAGTGGCAAAGTCTGCATATTTGCATACGCGCCATGCGAGACACCACCAAAGCTCAATTTTGATAAGACCATATGTAAACGTCAAGCCCCTGGTCAACCGAGGTATATGGGATTATAACGTCATCTATATTTGGAAAAGCAATATTATTCCTGAGATCTCCCAAAACGGTATTGATTAAAGATTGAAAAACAGATGGGGCATTGGTAAGTCCAAAATGCATTCGAAAAACCTCACAATGCCCATCTGGAATGACAAACGCTGTATTAACTATCGAATATTCTGCCACGAGTACCTGATAATATCCAGAAGCCAGATGACAGGTTACCAAATATTTATAACCACCCGACTTGTCAATTTGTTCATCTATTAATGGAAGTGGGTATTTATCTTTAATAGCGATATAATTCAATTTACGAAAATGTAGGCACATGCCATATTCACCAGTCTTCTGACGGGATGACATGACAGGACTGACGTATGAGGTCCCAGGTTCACGAATTATACCGTTTTCTAAAAGTTTTCGAATCATATTACGTAATATTTCTTTTTCAGTTTCAGGAATACGGTAGGGTCGACGCACTATCAACGCCATTTTATGACCATTTCAATTCTGCTTGTTCTACCCAATCGTTTTTAGGAATGAAAAATGCGATCTGAAAATGATTGGAGAAGTCTTTCCACATCGCTTTCTATCACTTTTATTAATATTGTCCCATTTCATTTCACGAAATGTCCCTTCACTATCGTGAACATCTACCATATTAACGAAATGTTCATTTTGATCTTGATGAACAGGACGACTATTGAATGAAGGAGTTCGATAAATAGCACTAGGGACTGTGTTTTGAGATGGCATATCTCTGATGATATACTGGGCTGATCTAACAGTGCGAGCTAAATTTTCATTTGTTATACCACCCATTGCATCATCAACTAAATCTTCATTAGGAAATGCCAAATTGAGTGCCTTTAATTTTGACAACTTTCGAAAACAATAGGCGCCTAAGTTTTGATCAGATTTTGTTTCATAATTAGCAGCACTCTTTAGTAAATTAGAAAATTAAACAGACTTACGGAATTGAAGTTTCATTGAACGTTTTACTTTTTCCCAACTTGCGTCATATTTGGCATTTTCGTCGAACCACTGTCGTGCGTTGCCTCTCAACCTTCCCGATATCAACCGTATTATTGAATTATCATCCTAATCATACCTTGCAGCCAGATAATCGACTCTACCAAACAATTGTTCTACCATTGTTACTTCTTGAGATGGATAGCATAAAGTAACCAGAAACGCGTTACCTGTTTGACGAGTGTACTTGACCTGCCTTTGTTTCAATCTTTTCAATTCAGATTTCAATCTTTTCACTATTCACTATTAAGCATTCTACAAAAACCTCGACTTGTGTTTTGTTATACAATAACTTTCTCAAGCATACAATAGCTCACTCAAGTTTATGCTTGAGAAAGCTATTTTTTATAAAATCAACTATATTAATTAGTTTTAATATGGATTTTCATCAAGTATCGGCCAGTATCAATCAAGTATCAATCCTTCATGTCTGTGTCACTTTGTGATATAAAGTTCTTGGAAACCAAAGACAATGTTTATATGAAAGTATAGATGTTAAGAGAAAGCTTTTTTTCCAGTCTGTGTCTGAAAATTACTTCCTTTTTGAAATTGATTGCTTCCTTTCTTTCATTGGAAGATTTCTACATGTTTTTGTATCAAGATGGAGAAGAAGGTAGCCAAAATCTTCCTTTCCCAAAAACACGGAACTGCGAAAAAACCTCATAGAATCAATTAATAACATCGCGTACTTGACAGATTTGTTCAAATTATTCAACGATCTAAATTCAAATTATCCAAATTCAAGGTATGACTTGAACTTAATAAAAATAAAACCTATACCAGACACAAACTATACTCCACTTCAAATTGATGGAAAACAAGTACTAATTCAGCAAGAGGAATAGACTCCCTCAGACCTTTCCGTTTACAAAATTTGGCATCAAATATTATGGTTGTAAAGGTGAAAAGCTTCTGTCTTCTTTGACTTCCTTGTGTAACTTTTTGCTGTGCGGTCGACTGAATCCCGATATTTGCCCTGTTCTCTATGGTGCCTCTTTGATAGTATAAAAAAGATGGTGGCGTTCGCCCCATTGCTATTGGTATAATTTTTCGTCGCCTTGAAGCGAAATTATTTTGTATTGATGTTTCTAGTTATTTAGGAAATTTATTTCGTCTTGTTAAATTTGATTTTGGAAATCCAGGGGGATGCGAAGCAGTTGCACATGCTGCAGTCTCTTTTTAAAAGAGCATCCCAATCCATCTTCTCAAATTTTTTTTAACTAGATTATAAAAACTCCTTCAACATGATTCACAGAAACATCATTTCACGAAAAACCCACGAAATTATTCCTCATTTGCTTTCCTTTTATCAACCAATGTTATCGAAATTCAACATTTTTGAACTTTGGAAAAAATACTATCTTATCTCAGAGAGGGGTTCAACAAAGCGATCCTCTAGGTCACTTTGAATAAACTGACAAAGTTCATCAACACCAATTTCAATTGCTGGTTAAGTACCAGTTGTGGCTTCGTCTAATTCCACTGGTCAGCTGCTATCATTGCAGAATCAAAATGGCGGAAATACTCCACTATGCTAAGTTCCTACTGTTTTTTCCTGTTGCTATTGAAACCTTTGGTGTTTTCCTTCAGTCACAACTTTTGTGCTTAATGGGTTGTGAAATATTGGCAACACCTGTTTCATGAACAGCGTAATCCAATGTTTATCAAATACGAGATGGTAACTGGAATATTTGAAAAAGGATGAGTACATTAAATATATCAATACTAATATTTCTACTACGGAGTGTGCTTTAATCAAAGCTTTCGCAGAAGTTATCAAGGAATTGTGGTCAGAAGGTTAATCTGATAGAGCAGTAAACACAATCTCCTTTAAAAGTCAGATTCAGTGTTTTGACCCTCGATTCATAGATCATGCGCATCAAGACGCCCAGGAGTTCCTTCGTTATCTTTCAGAAGGTTTACATGATGACGTTATTAGAATTATTAAGATACCTAAACCGACAGTAACGGAGATTATCGGAAAATTGAGCGACAGCAGAAAAGCACAAGAGTCATGGCTGATTTATTTGAGTACATATAAATCTAAGATTTTAGATAATGTCGGTGGTCAATTAAAATTCACGATGAAGGGCACACATTGTGGACACTCATCTGTAACCTTCGATTCTTTCTGGGATTTGTCACTCCCCATACCATCATAGTGCTTGAATTTCTTCACAAGAGAGAAAACTTTGGATGAACATGAAAAACCGACATGTTCAAGTTGCGAGGCAAGAAGAAAATGCACAGACTCTATAGACCCATAAGTTTTTTCGTATTTTAGTCATTAATTTTTAAAGATTTTCTCTAACAGAAAAATTAAGAGGCAAGTTAAATTTTGCCATCGAATTTCCTCTAGATGGATTAGATATAAACAATTATGCAGCAGGTAATGTGACTCCTTATCTTTATAATCTATATGCACTTTCCAATCACAGCGAGTCTACCTACAGCGGATATTATACAGCATTCTGCAAATATCCTCAAACTGGTACGTGAAACGAATACAATTATTCACACTTATTACCAATTTCACCAAAGTCGCTTATGAGTGGAGATGCATACATCCTCTTTTATGAAAAAGAGTAAACGAGTTCGCACCTTTGAGCGTTTTGAAAAGGTATTTTTGAATTGTTGATTTTAATGTTATCATGAATTATATGTTATTGTATTTCCAATTGAATGGTATAATCAACTGCTCTTACACAAGATTGGCAAACGTGAGTTTCACAATTTTTCCAAATTATCACTATCCTGCAACAATGACGACTTGTTTTCCTACATTTGAAAAACCTCAGCAGTGATTTTATAGAATGCTTCCAAGATATTTTGAAATCAGATATACCGGAATAGGTGTGGGATCCATTTTCTGTTGTCTACACCGCAATATCATTTCAGCTGATAGAAGAGCTTATTGAATTGACAATAAGAAAAGAGCTGAAAATGAAATTTGAAAATGGTTGCCAAAAATTTTGGTTACAAAGGCCAATCCCTCCATCGTACCATGAGTTGTGGTAGATCGTTGATAGCATTTCCTTCGTCATATATGCCTCTTACTGAAAAGAGAAATCGTTTGCCCGTTACCGGCTGTTCTTGAGTCAGTTGGAACCTGACATTTACAAACTTGTTAAAAATGATCAGATTCAGCCTTCACATTGTAATCGACTATCGCATCAGAAAAGTTTTTGCATCGTATGACTCGGGGAGACATGATTCATAGTGTTACTTATTGTATGAAAGAAGTGTGGGTTTTTCAGTCGTTATAATTTTTTGGGAAAAGTTAGCCATATGCAGATCGTTGTCGTGAACAGAGATTATTAGTTTTGTTCAATTAATTTGGTGATTATATGTTATATGATAAAAACTCAATGTTTTGTTTTGAAAAGATAGTATACCGTATAGTATTTACAGTTCAGGTGTGGGATGGACGTTAAAATTTCTTGTGTGTACGTCTAGTGTCTTTCTGTAGTGTTACGTAAACTACTACGAAATAACTTCATGTGTATAGTTTTTATTGACGTCTAGTGACTGCAGTGTTACGTATACTACTAAGATGATTTGAAAATGCCTAGGAGGAGAAAAAGTTCCACAATTAGCTCAAATATTTCTGACAAATCTTGCAGACCGAACGAAAAGCCAACTGATAAGTGATATTCCACAGTGTTGCGAAAGAGTACCCCTTCCGAACGAGCGCTAGAGACACCTCCAAATAAAAATCGAACCAGGACGAATCGATCTCATGATGATTTCGGTAGAAATCTTCGGGTGGGTACATGTCAAGTGAATACCCATGAACCATTGCCATCAGAACGACAGTTAACAGTAGTGATCAAGCTTCGACAAGTTCAGTTGAGTCTAGCGTTGACAGAGTGTAAGCCCACAGCACTTAGACCACATGTGACCCACTGTATATCCTCCCGAGGAGTTGTCCTCCTAGGCCATCGTCCATCATGTCCTTCTCAGGAAGGTGGAAAAGTCACTTGGATACATCTACTTTATATCGGCAGGTGTAGGCCAAGACTCGCCGAACATACACTAACTTATTGATGATAACTTTGAGCACTCGCATAAAAAATGCCTGACAGTCTCATCTTCCTGTTCACACATCTTAGATAGAGGTGTGTCCACCAGCCCCATATTATGGAGGTATTTCCTTAGTTGATAGTGGCAAATCAGAAATTCTACTGTCAACCGTAGATTTTTCCTGGTCATCGCCAGATATTTGTTCGGCGCTAGCTTCCCAGGTCGTTCTGGGTGATCCTGGCAAGTGTGCATCCTTTGATTCCATCCCATCTCTTTTAGGAATTAAGCATGGGGGTAACATTTGGCTAGTTCCGCAATCGTCGAAGTCATCAGGCCGTAGATGCCACTGGGTCCTAAAATTCTCAGTCCAGCAGCTTATTTGGCTAAAGAGTCGGCAATGCGCTTACCTTTACTCCTGTCGTGCCCTTCAACCCACCCCAGGATAATGCTATTATCTACCAAGGCTTTGGCTAAATCTTGGTGGCACGCTAGTGCTATCTCTGAGGTAACACGTGGTCTGTTCGAGGCTAGTAGGGATTGTTTGCTGTCAGTGCAGATTATGTTTTTGCCAGAAATTTCATTATGTTTACCGTATACGAATGTTCAATGTTTTCGGTCGACTTCTCGATTCAGAACTACGAACATGAATATCAAAGTTAGTATGAAACATAAAAAAAGGCATATAAATCGAAACATAAAAATGAATAGTCACATGCAAAATTTGACGTTGAAAATTTTGTCACAGCACAAAACAGTTAAGTTCGAATACATTTGGAATACAAGAATAAACTTAAACGAATCATCAACGAAGTAGGTATAACTTCTTTCGTACGTACATAAGTACACATACTCTTATTAAATTTAGTACTTTGGTATTCGTAAAGTACTCAATTAAATAAGATCGTAACGAGATGTAAACAATCAAGTCATAAGCATTATTGTTGAGAAAAGTTATTTTCAAAAGATGAAACTAGAAAAAAAATTTAAAAATCTCCCCAACATGGACTTATGAATACGTTTCACAAATTCATTAAGTTTTCACTTGTAGGCTTATTTCATTTCTATGTACCTATCTCCAATCAAAAATTCTAACTACAAATTTTGGTGAAAGATATATTGGCTACATTGCCAGGTAAATTCGACAAGCAATTTTGTCAGGTAGATTCGACAGGTAAATTAAAATCACAATGATTCTAGTATTTAAGAGGTTGAAGGTAATAATTCTTCATTCTATATGTGCTCTTCATTAGGGTGATAAGGTTTTCGATTACCACAATTCTTTCTTCAGTCGAAGTGTTTATCTCATTCAAGTGATCGGAATATATTTCTGCTACAAATTGTGAGTAGTGATATTGCAATACTGGAATTTGGAGATTGGTGAGTATAATGATAATTATTTTATTTATATACGAAATTTAGTTGAAGATGTTACAAACTGTTGTTTCGGGTTCGAGTTACTACTAATACACACATCTGGTAATGCTGACTTGGTTTGCGAAAAGCTTTCTGTTGAGGACCAAGTGTTTGTAATTGATTGGTCTGAGGCTTGGCAGCTGTGAAAATAATCTGCTCTACAACCATCGATCCTAGCTACCTAGTGAGGCAAACTGAGACTTATTAACTATTCAGTTCATTTCTCATCTAGCATCTAGGAGGGTTCTTTTTCCATTGTTCGTATGAAGTTTCTTCTTTCGAAGAGAACTATGTCGGTAGAAACAAACAGATCATGAAAGGCTATAATTTTTTCTCAGTCATGTAACCATCATGTGATTTCATTCCATTACATTTCATTACACTACCGACGAAAGTGACCAATAGAATTTTTTTGCAGTTTAGCGACAGTGGACTAAAAGGAGTGGACGAAAGAAATTTTCTGATAATACAAAAAATGGGTAAAATAGAAGAGCTGATACAGTACAACCTTTTGAACCTCAAGATTGTTCCGCCTCCATCCTGTCATAGTGGTTCATATAGTGTCCGGATCGAACAGGGAAGAAGTGGTGATGAATATTACTATACTAACTATCACCCTCTAGGATCACACCAAGAATTGAAACATTATTTTCATACAGAATCTCCCCAAAGACAGAATTACTCTGGTAGTAATAGAATTTTGCGAAGAAATAACACCTATTGTCAATTTCCTCCACGAATAAATTCGAAACGAAGAGAATACATTCCACAAGATTTGACATATCAAGTAGCTCCACTTGTGCCAGTATCGGGATACAGAACAGTCTCAAGAATGTTGCAGCCTTCGCCCCACTTTATCGCTTTGGGGGTTTCGGAGAGAACGTTTGAGTTATTACTGCGCAGGTATGTGATCCCCCCCACTTTATTATTGAGGTTAGGATATCCAATCGAGCCAGTAAGTAATTCAACAAGAAAAAAATCTCACAGCGTTAGCTTTCCTGTTCGTAACGGAAAATTAAACATCAATGCCCAGGAGTTCAGGCCTAAAGAAAAATCTTTGACGAGAACATGCTGCAGGTGCCAGAAAATATTTTTCACGACTGCAAACGCCTACATTACGCAGGAGAAGTGTTACCACCATTGGGGAAAAAGGCGTCGATGTAATATTTCATCGCATAAAAATTATGGATACTTCGTTCACGATTGCTGTTATCAAAAATTTGGTTCCTTGGGTTGCACCGAGAGTCATCTTCATGTGTGGAGTGGGTTCGGAAATAACTGTCTAGAAGATTTTCATGACTATGTAATAACGAAACGAAGGCAAAATGTTCAAGTCGGTGACACTAGTGGGGTTTATTCATTGGACTGTGAAATGTGTTACACAGTGAGAGGATTGGAGTTGACAAAAGTCACCGTTGTCCGTATGGATGGAGGGTTAGTTTATGACTCATATGTGAAGCCGAATCATGAGATTGTAGACTACAATACTCGATTTTCTGGTATAACGGCCCATGATATGGCAATCAATGCCCCAAAAAGAATTCAGGATGTGCAAAATGACCTATTGCAGTTCATAAGTGCAAGCACAGTTTTAATTGGCCATTCCTTGGAGAATGATTTGCGAGCTCTGAAACTTGTACATAACAATATAGTAGATACCGCCCTTGTGTTTGAACACGAAAAAGGGCTTCCCTATCGTAAGGCACTGAAGGAATTAGCATCAACGGTGCTACATCGCAATATCCAGTCCAGCACAGAAGGCCATAACAGTTACGAAGATGCTGTTGCATGCATGGATCTTATGTTGTGGCGTGTTAAAAACGATTTGTATCCCTGAAGTTCTTCAAATAAATTTAAATAAAATAGAAATAAAATTTGATATTATTGTTTTTTCTCTAAGCACTTACCATGTACATATAAAGCTCTCATCAAAGTGTTGCTGTATGCAATGAGAATTTTCATGTTTGAAAAAACTAAGGGAGTTTCCTTGGTCATTTGACCACCTAATTGAGATTCAATCGATTGAGTTTTGTAACTGAAATGAACTTCTCAGCGTGGACATATTTGAAATCAGTTTTTGTTGATTTATTTTATCCCTATTTCCTGAAGGTTTCCACTAGATTAACAAGCGGGCTGACTGTATCGATACAATAAAGCGGATGATCTTGATGAATATATTTGTCAAAAATAATATATTTCTCTACACAACTGCATTACTGGGCTTTCACCTCAAAGCAAAGACCAGGGTTAACGATAAAACACAAATATAAATTGATTTCTAAAGTGTAACAAACAAACAATTCCATATAAGATTAGTACTTTTTCATCGAATCGATAATATAAACAGTATAAAGTATTGAATGCCTTCAGCCAATCAACATCGTCGTAAACACATAATTCCTCACCTTTTTTCTTTATTATGCAAAATATTGAACACCATTAAAAACTTCAAATGAGACTTTAAATAAAACGCGTGAGCTATAAACAATACTGTTTCCTGGTAACCGGGTGATTCGGCGTCACCTGACACGTCCACTTTACAGCAAATACGATAACATGAAAATAGTTAACTGACAAGAGATGTCAAAATGGGTTTTATAGAAATATTGAATATATCTATTTTATAATGAAAACAGAACAGTTGTACAAAAAACTTTGTATTATATCATATCATAAATAGTCACTACATGGAAAATTTTCTTGCTTTCTGCTTTTATGAGACAGAGATTTATGAACAGAAGTGTGATATGAAGGAGTGAAGTTATCAAAAAATGTTCCATATAGAAGTCTGAGATAGATATCAATGAATTGGACTTTTATATGATAATTTTTAATATACAGGGTGCCCAGTAAATGTGTGGCTGATCTATGTTTGGTTTATAAAATGAAATAAGAAAAATTGCTTTCCATATTCGGATTACGTCAGTGAAGTACTTATGAAATATTGTATTACTTAGATAATTACTGCGTCGTAAAGATGTTATGCTAAAATTATGAAAAAATTTGATGTATTCAGTCGTCTTTAGTTTTTCAATAAGAAATATTTTGAAAAAATATGTTTTCTAATAAAGATATAGGTTTTAATTATCGAATGATAATTTGATCACGCTTTTTCAAATTGGTGAATCTAAACTAAAAAACATTGTCTGTATTGGAATACTGAATTTATTTTCCAAGTGTTTTTTCTTTAAAGGTCCTTTTTTTAAAAACGATTGCATTGTATAGGTGAATACGAAGCAGCTTGTAAAGTTATAATGCAAATAGTTTCAAGACATATGTTATTTTCGACATTGAAATTCTCCAGCAAAATTTGGAAAACGAAATTTCAGAACAAAATAAATTCTAGATACATTAATATATCTTCAGGTGATCAATCTTTTCGTAAATATGGAAAAAAAGTTTTCATAATGATACTCTTATTGAACACACAAAACTATAAAATCATTGAAAATCCTCATATGAAAAAAATGTACATACGAGTTCACATTGTCAACTAGAATTATGCGGAATTGGTAATACTGAAAAATTTTGGACTTAGGTTTTCCATGAAATTATAGTCTGCAATCTATGGAATAACGTAACGTTTCTTTGAAAAAAAAAGAAGATTATCAAACATCATTGAATCTTCCAGAATTTTTCAAAATCAAGAAAAAATTATTTTCTAGTTCTGATTCACCAGTATCAGGAAAAATATATTTGTGAAATTGGATCAGCTTGGTATACATATATTATCTGACATTTTTATATTTTTTTCTAATGGATTTAATATATTACATTCGAAAAACCCTACTTTGATACGCTACGCTTCTACTTGCTACCCTGTATATTGGAAAACAATGATATCTGAAACCTTTATATGGAACATTTCTGATTCAGGTCTCCATCTCGCCTTCTGATAGAACTCGGTGTGTAAATATCGCTAACTGTATGCATTTTCCATTCTATGTACTAATTGGACTGAAAAGCCTCGGACCTAACACATAGATGGCGCTAGTCTCATCGCATTCGCCGCTTTTTCAAGTGGTACTAGCCTTCAAAAGAAAGCTATTGAAATTTCATGATATTCCACTCATAAGTTTGTGAGTTATTGTGTTAAAAGTTACTGCTTCTTGATGGAAAATAATATTGTTTAAGTGAAGCAATTGCTTGAAAAATGTTATAAGGACTCTGCTCTATCAGAAACAACAATAAAACATTGGTTTGCTGACTTCAAACATGCAGTGAAAGTCCAAATGAGGCAATAGTACCACCAGAACACAAAAAAACGCAAAATCATTTCGAATGATCGAAAAGTGAAGTTGTGTGAGCAAGCTGATATTGCAAGGATATCAAAAGAACGTGTTGGCTTCATTTTGCATGAGCATCTGACTATGAGAAAGCTCTGTTCAAAGTGCGTGCCCCTCAAGCCAACTGTGGATCAGAAACAAGGACGTCTTGATGATTCTGAGCCGTATTTAGCCATGTTTGAACATAACAAACCGGATGAAATAGGGATCCATCACTTCACTCCGGAATCGAAACGATCGTCATCTGAGCGGAAAGCAACGGCTGAACCTCGTCCAAAGGACCCGAAAGCACAACAATCGACTGGAAAAGTTGTGGCTTCGGTATTTTGGAATTAGCGTGGTGTAATATTCATCGACCATCTTTAGAAGGAACATACCATCAATAGTGAATATTTAATAGCCTTAGTGGAGCGTTTGAAGGCCGAAATTGCAATGAAACGGCTGCATATGGCTAAGAGAAAAATTGTGGTTCACCATGACAGCGCAGCGTGTAATAAGTCAATCAAAACTATGGCAAAACTACATAAATTGAACTTCGAATTGGTTCCACATTCATCGTATCCGCCAGATTTGGCACCCAGCGACTATTGGCTGTTTGCGGCAAAAAATGCTCACCGGTAAGAAATTTTGCTCAAATAAAAAGAGTGTTTATTGCTGAAACTGAGGTCTATATTGAGACAAAAGAAAAATATTTTCACAAGACTGGATGATTTTGTGGCTCTTGATGGAGATTACGTTGATGAATAAAGCCAATGTTGAACAAAAAAAAGCGTTTTCTTTTTTAGGCCCGGGACTTTTTGGCTTATTATACTTCAAAATATCATCCGCGATTGACATTTCACTTAATTTTCTTCGCGATGCTCGTAATCGATAAATTCCAGTTATTTCCTAATTCTGATTGATTTCCTGTGGCTCGATTCGACGGAAAACCATTTGATTTTAGTTGTTTTCATGTGATTATTTGAAGTGTGTGAATCAACTCACAATGTGGCTTTGATAATAAAAAGAATTTTCAAAGAAATTTTTTTTGAGAAGCATTTTTCGACTTTCCACTTCTCCATACTAAGAATGGAACCATTTTAAACAAATAGTTACAATATTTCCTTATTAACCCATAACTTTAGGTATCCAACTTCAAAACTGACAAAATTCAATAGATTATTTGAACCCCTATTTTCCCCCTTGGGGATAGAAATTCCTGTTTCCATTTCTTGATGCTTATTTACACTATACAAAGAACCTACTTGCATATTTCAAAATTCTAGGTTCAGTAGCTTCGGCTGTAATCAGAATAAGAG
>WOGJ01159784.1:0-16276 GCA_015342185.1 Leptinotarsa juncta | reverse complement strand
GCTTGTATGTTAATTTTTTGTAAATTCAGTTTTTTGTTTAATAAAATTGTTATTTTCGGTTAATCTTATTAATTTTGTAATTGTTTTCTCAGGGTTTTCAAATCAATTTATATTAGATTAGACAATAGAAGTTCGAACTGATGAAATACATCACAAAACATTGTCAACCACTTTCAAACAAACGTTACGTATATTAAAAATGGACGTGATTTGATGGACAAGCGACGTCCAAAATATATCCATGAACATTCGACGAATATCCATTTTTGAACCTCAGTGGACCTAATTTAAACAATAATTGAACTATAAATTGTTCGCGAATTCATTCTGGACATTTTAAAAACATAAACTGGATCAAATGTATTTCACTTTAAGGATTTTAGATGTTCTCTTTGAGCCATCTATGGATTTAAATTGGATGTAAGCTAGAACCGAATTGGATGTAAGATGGAACCGATTAGGACGTTTCAAAAAAGTCATAATTGTAAAAGTACCAGCAACCAGCATTCATATTTGATAAAATATTGGAATATGTATTTACTTGTGGTATTTTTATCTCTTGTTATAGACATCTGACAGACTAGATATTGACAAATTTTTGACGTAGATCAAAGTAACAAACGCCAGCAATTGTTCAGTAAAAATCGAATTACTCGAATTAATAATTTCCAATTAACCCTCACGAATGATCGGTCCTGAATGCACTAAGCAATAACTATTAATTTGAAAGGTGTGGTACTTTATTAGCAAAAATATGTTATTGCAAAAATTGAAAATGTATCTCAGAACAAAAATGTACAACAACAACTAATCTAAATACAAATAAAATACCTTTTTCAAAAGGGAATAATAATCTAATGTATTCATAAATGAAACTAATTCACTTTTGTAGGTGTTGTTGTCTTCGTGGGTACTTTTTTCTCTATTCAATTCATTCAAAAACAAGCACTGTTCCCAAACAACAGAACTGCAACACTTTTCTCATCGTGCGTTTCAACAACCAAGTTGACGTTTGTAGATATGGAATAGACTAATTCTCAACTCTAAAACTGGTCTCTATTTATATCTAACAGGGTACAATTAAACTTTTCGATATATGTCAATGATTTCGGGTAGACATTTGCGGGATTTTTTTTGTGAAAGTTCCAGCTAATTCTACCAGAGCGATTCATATGAAGATGAACAATCGGCTGTTTGGAATGGGATCTGTTTCGCTGTTCATAGGTCTCATTTCACACTTTGCCATTACCAAATTTTCGAAAGCATCCACAAATCTAATGTCATGCGATCTCAACAATTTCATTTATCTCAACAGTTTTCATTTAATCTATGGCCATAGAGTGATTTTTTTTTGAAATGTGCAGCGTCTCTGTATCTCAAGATACAGAATAATGTGAAAAATGTTTCTGAAAGTATTTCATATAAGTTAGCTTTTTGCTAACACCGTAGCTTACCGAGAAACCTACGGTGTTAGCAAAACGCGTCTATAAATAAAATATCTTGAGAAAACTACGAGAATGGATTGACAAATAAGTGAGGCCAGAATGGCAAGAGATCTCCAAGTACGGCAAACAGGAAAAGGGTTACTGACTCCAGTGGGATCCATGTGCATTCGAGATGATGTGAAAGCCCGGATGGAAGAACCTAGAAATTACAGATAATCCTTCCATACATGCGTATCCCGAATATCCTTGAACAGCTCCACGATGGTCGCACTGGATGGCATTTCGGAGTAAATAAAACTCTAACGAGAGTGCGTGAGAAGTACTATTGGGTCAATTGCCGTCGAGACGTAGAAGAGTGGAGTAAGCGCTGTGACCTGTGCTCTTCGAGAAAGGACCCGAAGACACGGCGAAAAGGGAAGTTTGAGCACTACTTCAGTGGGTGCCCTTTGGAAAGAATCGCAGTTGACATTCCGGGACCACTCCCTATGACCGCATCCGGTAACAAGCACCTTATAGTTGTGATGGACTATTTCCTACACTACCCTACCAAGGGGCAAAAGCGGTGGCAGAAGCCGTGTTGCAGAACGTAATGTCCAGACACGGAGTCCCACAGAAACTACACTCGGATCAGGGCCGTTTCGAATCGGATTTATGGAAAGAAATGATGACACTCATGACACTACAGTGTTTTTCGGAGATTTGGAAAAAAACACTCTGATATTATAGTATATAAGAAAGCTGACGAGTATGCCTAGGCACAGATCATCAACTCCATATATGAGTCCCTGAACTGGGGAGGTGTAAATATCAGCGATATGGAACTCGGTCGAAAAAAAATGGAAAAAATCTAGAGAATCTTAGAAAAATGTACCAAGTAATACAAATGGAGAGAACACTTTATAAAGAAACCATCTGATTGAATAATCTATAAACTGCTTTAGAATAATTGGAATGCTACTGACTTGATAATATCCATTCAGACATTGCAGAAAGGGGCAAACAACTCGTTAAATCTTCTATGAGAATGTTATTCGTTGGATCACAGAATGTAATTAATTCAAAAACACCCAAAACTAAGTCCAGAGCAATATGATCCATCTAACAAAGCAAAATGTACAAGCAAATGTACACATCTATTGGAGCATTTATTAGTGACATTCATTGAGATTCTCGTTCAATTTTTCTCCTATCATCCACCATTTGTCCCAAAAATTCGTGCTTGATCTACATATCGATAATGCTTTTTTTGTTTTCTTATTTCGAAAGTAAAAATTCTTAATCTTATGCATTGAAGTTTCATAATGTCCATATGGGATGAAACTGCAATAACTTTAGTTACAAATAAAAGTGGTAGAAACATAGAAATACCCATTTCTGATTTTTCATGATGATTTCCTACCACGTAGTAACGGCTACATCCATCAATTTATTAAAAATGCCTAATTCGTCACCCTGATGTAAAATTTCAAAATTACTTGAACCTCAATTATTCTTCTATTCAAAAAGTTCATGACAACTTGGACTTCGCCATCTATTGAGGAATAACTCAACAATCAATGTCGATAGAGAACAAACTTTGTAAATTGTCGTTTTGCCTTATTCTGGAACTTCCGCATTGGGGCATCATGATTCTTTTTGACGTTCAACTGATTCAACTTTCAATATGCGCAGTGATGCCAACGCTACGAATTTTACGTAGATCTACACATTTCAGGCTTTTCTCAAGAACCCACGACTTTCGGTACCAGAATTCATGCTCATTGGTAATTCATTTATTCATTTCGTTTTTTTTTGAGAGAAAAGTTTAGCATAGTCACTTCTGTTTAATTTCTGCTTCATTTAACAAGAAGTGGTTTGAAAAAACAGTAAAGCTTCACAAGAAACATAAAATATTTCAATAAATGTACATTTTGGTCGTTTCACTATTGGCAATATTCATATTAGACATATGATATTAGGAAGAGAACGTTTAACTACTGCAATTGTACATCCAAAACAAGCATTGTTAGCAAACATCAGAACTGCCAATCAAGTTGGTGTCTTCTGGAGATGGACATTTTATATTTTACCTAATTTAATGAAATAATTCAATGTTTCAAGTCATGTTTCAACCTAGGACAAAATGAGTATTTCAACTGAAAACAATGAAAGAATTGGTAGATGGCATCATTGGCATCTTCTTTATATTTTATGACCAATATCAGTCTTGCCAATCATGAAAAGCTTGTAACATACTGGAAAATGTATAACCCTTTTCACGTAAACGGACTATGATAGGAAAAAAAATTTGGTGGATAGTACTCAGATAACATCGTCTGGATAACGAAACCGGCAAATCTGCAATAAAATTCAATGATGTGGTGGTGATGGTAGTTTCACAAATTACGGATGGTTTAACAGAAATATTAATTATCACTGGCGACAAGAAATCTCTTTCCTACATCGAGCTACAAATTTCCAAGAGAGATTCTGAGTTATTGTTTGACTTGGAATGCTACACATCAAGAATATAGGACCCTACTTTTTCGAGACATCTTTGTCGGGGGAATTATGTTTGAACCATTGGATAGGAAACAATGGTTCTATTAAATGACCACCATTTTCACCTTACCTAACCCTTGTGAACTTTTCATTGTGGGGCTTTATTAAAGACAAGGTATTCGGATCAACTTTCAGCAATATTGACGAATTGAAAGAAACAATAAGTAGGCCACGCATTGCTATAAATTCAAAAATGCTGAAAAATTGACATAATTAAACTACTATTTTGCAAGAGCAAATATATGTTTAAGGAACGATGGACGGCAATTTGAACATATAATGGTATATCGTGAACGAAGTAGAGGAGAGTCGTATTTTGACATTATTTTTTTTCTGTTTGTTACTTGTTATATATCAGGTTATTTCGATATGTGGAAGGAGTTTATGTATAGCCCTGAGTTATAGACAAAAAAAATTGGTCCCTAATTTTTTGGGGTAGCTCTGACTGGAAACTGTATGACCATGCATAGATCATGGAAAAAACATAACTGAATTTGATATCACAGTGTCTAGAAAAATGAATGAAAAAAATTAAAGGTATATGATGATGAAACATTATGAATGGAATGTTGCATTGCATATCGGTTTATATCAGATTATAACAAATATTATATAACAGATTACAACACAACCATTGAGATTCTCGATCTGAAAAGAGATTATTCTAGTTCACCAAAATAGGAAACGGCCTGTATATGTGCGTTATATACTATTCTCGAAAATTTCTACGCCTTCATGGATAATAAGCATATTCAACTACGCTTCAGTTTTCCTCTGGGTTACTAGAAGGGAGGTTGCGAAATAGAGTCGAATTTAGACAAGGGGGACCTGAAGAAAGAAAGATGGTGTGGTTGCAAACAAGAATGGCATCAGTGACATAATGACAGCAAGTTTGATATTATACTGATACTGAGGTTGAATTTTAGACTTGAATAATATATTACACTACAAGAGCAGACAGCTCTAAATTCCTGCACTGCATGTCGCACGAGGCAAAGCCGAGGGCATTATGACACCTCGCTCATCAGGGCTGTTCGTGTGGTGTAGCTATACTATTATTCGTTATAGCCGGTCTCCATAACTCCATAAAGTTTCATTCTGTTTTATCAATTCCACCTCTGCAATTTTTTCCATATTTTAGAATAACAAAAATGAAAAAAATCCGTTCCAAATGTACCAAGTTTACTGTTATGCAACTCTGCCAAAGGAGTGTTCAATATCGTTATTTTAGTAAATATAAATATAAATTTCCATAAAATATATACATTATAATAATATGTACCATTATAGGAATGTAGTCACGGCTGACGTCAATGTTTTTTGTAAGTTTCCGAGTTTCGCCGTGGTCTTCTTTGGTTACAATCTTCAAACGTTTCAACTGCAACTGCGGTAGACATCTTCAGAGGCGTGATCGAAGTACTTTTCTTGTCTTATCAACTGAAAGAGTTTCAGTTGATACGTCAAGAAAAGTACTTCGACCAAAACAATATGCACCATTGTAAGATGTGTGGCAATGAAAACTTTGGAAAAAAATTTCCAAGAAAATTCCATCAAGAGCTTTTAAAAAAATGGATGCGAAAGGTAGTAATAAAATAAGAAATTTACGATTGCCACTCTACTCGCTATCGGCAGAATACTTTTTGTGAAAGTATCTATAAAAAAAGATATTGGGTAGTTTGGATCTCCAATTAATCGAATGACCGTTTTTTATATATGAGAGTAAAGGTATGATTTGAGCTTCACAAAGTATGAACATTTGTAGAAGTTTCAAGTTTCTATGAAGCTGCTTTTGATTTTCCAGTATATAATGTAATTCTATAATTGTACCAAGACACATTGCTATCCAATTCGACATTATTCATTGATGCGGGCAGTGTCTTCAGGGGATTCTTCTATTTCACTATGTTCTGGAAACTCCACAAGTACAATCATATTAATTTTGATACTTCGATGAGTGAAAAATCTCGTTTTATGTAAATAATATGGAAAACTTCAAGCAGGGCTCACATTTATCACTTATTGTTTATTTTTCACAACGATTCACTAATTCAGAATCATTGGACAATGAATTCGACTAATCACCTCTTCTATATAGTAACCCTGATTTTCCTATGAATTTTTATTTCGCGTTTTTCGATGGGATTTTCCGCATATTTAATATCAATATCGCGCAGAACAACGTTAATGGATTGGCAACAGTGCTGGCGACACTGATTCTGCGATTCTGAAGTATGCGGTTCCCATATTTGTCTGTCGCCTTTGACATTTCTTATTGTTTACTGTTTTCATCTGAAATTCTAAAATATGGAAATTTGTAATAAATACTTCTTCAGCCGTAGAAAAATATATTATATTCATTTGAAAAAGTGAATGTGGATGTTTCATGTAAATATTATGAAGGAATAATCCAACTGTCATTTAAAGATAATCAAATTCTGCTACCTTTTCATTCATGAGAAATCCTTTGAAAACTTGGGAGTTATTGAATGGAATGACTAGGAAAAACTTGCCTATTTGAGAAGTGGTTCTTTGTGAAGAAAATGGTCCACTATATTCACCAGTTTTGAGTTAATGATGACTAATTACATGCAAAGAGTGGGGTTTACAGCATGGAGAAGAAAAACTACAATCTTAATAGCATCTGGATTAGTGATACTAATAATATTTGGGCTGCAATTTTCAAGACTAGATGATAATAGAACTGACACCTTGATGGAGGAAGAGAGAGATGCAGAAATTGTTGGAGCTGCTTTGATGAAAAGTGTAAAAAATGTTATGTTCATAGAGAGTGTGAATAAAATTAATAAAGACAAAATGGATTCACTAATAAGATCAAATAGTGATGGATCAGATGAATCAGCAAAGAATATAAAGCATGGAAGAGATGCTAAATCAGATAAGCATTTTGAAAGTCTTGAAATGGAGCAACAGCTTGGGATTCCCTTTGTTAATTTAGATTCAAAAAATCCTTATGTTCCTGGGAAAAGAATAGTTCATCTAGATTTGAAAGGAGCCCCTCCTCTTTTGTCATATTTGAGAAAGCTGTTTCCTTTGATAAAAATATTAGGAGCCACTGGTGTTTTGTTAGGTAAAACTTCTCATAAGTAGTGCATCTATTTTTTGTTTTTTTGTGTTAGTTCAGCTTTCATGCTAACAAAAGCACCAAATAAGTTTTTGGCTTTCTACTACTCCATCTTGATACAAAAAAAGGATGAGGGAATCTTCCAAAGAAGGAAGGAAGTAATCGATTTGAAAATAAGTAACTCTATACATGGATGTGTAGATCATGCAAAGAAGTAACTTTCAGATCTACACATCCATGTACTTCCTTACTTCCTTCCTTTCTTTTGTATCAAGGTGGATTAGTAGGAACCCAAAAATTAATCACTCCCAAAAATATAATCCCTATAATCTACCAAATAAGCTATTGAAGCTTCAATAACATGTCCTGGATACATAAAAACAAGCTGAACACACTAACAACCTAAGAAAAGCTCTTCATTGGGTATCACTCAATATTTCAAAAACACTGAAAAATGTCATTTCATTTAAAAAGTAAAGTTCATTTCTTTGTGTGATGGTTAAAACATTGTATTTCACGAGTTCAGTTGAGATATAAATAATTATGTCTGTAAGTGCAGTGTGGTAGACTTTCAATCCCAAAATCTATGTTGATTGGGGTTCAGCATATTGTTTCTTTCTTAATAATTGTTAAGTGTAATTTTGTGAGTGTTTTTTGCCAGAATGAAAGGATCAAGGAGATTGCTCAGTAATTCCTGATAATTCCAGTGTTTTTGTTACTCTTTTGAAGTTATTTGGCAAGGTTGGAAGACTAGAAGAAGACATTTTGGGGTTTCACAAATAAACATGCCATTTTATGCTTATTTATGATATTCTTTCAATTTTCAATTGCTAGTCTATAACATTTCTTCATTTCTCTATATGTATAAAACTAATTGCATTGTATGTTTCGTCATTCAAATATTCTTCATTTAGAGTATTATGAACCTGACAGTCACTACATATTATTCCTCTTCCATTTACGGAGTACTTTTCTTTTGTACGCTGGTAACAATACTTTATACACACATAGTATACAGCTTCATTTTTAGATTAGCAACATTAGAACAAATACCTGTCAATTTCTTCAGAAACATTTAGAGTCTGCTTTACGTTCAATCACCTTGATATATCTAATATAACTTTATCAAAAGGTTAAATTAATGAAAGGTTTATTGAAGAAAGTGAAAAATCTTTGGCGTACCTCAAGGTTCACTAATTGATCCATTAACTTGATCCAATTTTCACCAAATATATTTTTTATTCTAACGACACTGCATCTGAGTGAGACCTAAATACTAATAATTTCAAAATCACCGAGTGAGATAGAGGATACTGAAGTATAAAATTTGTTTATGTTGAATGATTCAGTTACTAATAAAACAAAAACCTGTAAAATGGCATTCAGTTTGAGAAATATAGTTGGAAACGGAGAATCAAACAGAAGTTTCAAATTCTTGGGAGTGTAACCTAAACTCTCATTCAAACTGGTATCAACATTTTGATTCGTTTTGTCATCATTTAAAAAATTAAGCAGTAGTATCTTTGTTATTCTCAATCTGCTCGGTACAGTCTCAGGAATAACCTGACGCGCATCATAATTTTTTCTTTGCCAATCGATAATTAAATACGCAGTTCTTGTCTGCTAATAAGGTCTTTGGTCTCCAGAAAAAAAGCATTTAGAATAATTTACAATGTCCTAAACATACTTTCAAAAATAGTTAATTGTGAATCAACCCACAATCACAATGCAAACAAAATATAGCTACTTTCCACTTCAGGATAACAAAAACTCAAAATATTCGCCATTACTCAATTGTGAAGTTATTCAGTAAACTGAAAATTTCACTACGAAGGATTGATGTAATGTTCTCCAAAAAAAACACTTCAAGATTATCCAACGGAACAAGTGTTATGCAGTGAATTCATTGTGAAATTTTCAAAAGTATCCAAGAGGCCACAGTAAGTTTCTATGTTTAATAAAATTGTGGCAAGGTTTCACTCGTTTCATTTTAAGTTTTTTCTTGAAATTTCAAAATTTTTCTCGAGATCACATCCTTTTTCCCCAGATATAATGTGTTTTAGACCTCTGAAATGTTGGCATCTCGAGATCTGAAAAAAAAATAATGAAATTTTGGAGAAAATCAAGATCCTTAGAAAAAAAATAAGAATGTAACAAGTAAATAGAGTAACACCGTCCTCTGACTTCGTAGATTTATGCTTTTCCTAACTCGAATTTCATTTATTCCAGAATATGAAGACATGTTTCCCTTCAATGGGCCACTAAAAAATATATCTGCTGGTAATGCCTACACTGTGGATAATATCAAAGAAATTTTGAGCCTGGCAGATAGCTCAAACCTTGAAGTGATTCCTCTCATTCAAACCTTTGGACATGTTGAATTTGCTTTGAAACATTCAGATTTTGCTCATTTGAGAGAAGTTGTAGGAAGCCCTCAAGCTCTATGTCCAAGTAGAAAAAGCTCTTTAGATTTCATCAGAGAAATGATTGATCAGGTTTGTATTTTTATATATATGTTGATGATGTTATCCCTTTTTATGAACATGTTTTTTTCACTGTAAACAATATTGAAATTGTTTTCTTCGGGAAATATTCTGTCTCTGAAACAATCTATTGGCTTTGCTTCTACTTTGAAGCCATTTTCAAGAAGGTATAACTACACTGAGTGACACCCCTCAGGTAGTGACACACTTTAAGGATTTTGTGACTTGATGCCGAGGTCTTGATCTGCCTACTCCCAAGCGTTGACTGCGACGACACATTTTTTGTTACTTGAACAATGTCAGAAAAAGTAAAATAAATAAAAACTTCTAAAGTAATAAATTACATCTCACATCAAATATATCATAAAATCTTGTGCATACATAGAAAATTAAATAAAAGTCAAGTCTTATTAAGGTCAAAAAATGTAAAATATATAAAAAGTTCTTAAACTACCAAATTACGCCTCACAACTAATGTAGGTATCATTATGTATTGTGTATTTATGAAATAATTGTCAAGTCTTATTATGTTCTTTCATCAGATATTTTTCATCAATTTTTTGAATAGATGACCAGAATCTGCATCCTTTAATTCTGAGATCAATTCATTGAATGCGTTGACTCCTTTAACAGAGACAGAATTATTAGAAGTCTTTGTCCTTACTGGAGGTATGTGAAAGTAATTTCTTGATTTGGTTGGGTATTATAACTCATTTTATCAATCGGGTATCTAGGCGCCTGTCCTGTTTTTATTTTAGAAATGAAAATCAATATCTGGCATAACAAATAGTCTTTAATTGATAACCGTCCTAAATATTTCTAAATTGTCCATCATGTTTTTAATGGAAGGGCTTCTGTTACATGATAAAATGATAGGCATTGATCTGTTTTGTAGTTGTTGGAATCAGTCAATTTGCTTTTGGTTCGGTAAATATAAAATGGTGGAGCAATAGTTGAAATGAAGAAGTATAATAATACTAATATTGTATATCTTGAACATCTGTATAAAACGTTCACTTCGAAAAAAATCTTTTTTATTATATAGTATTTGAATTTTTTTCACTTGTTCTATTAAGTCCCAGCATATTTTGATTTCCAGTTTATGACTTGACAGTGGATATTACAGATTCCATCTTCTCCTTCTATATCATCTTATAAATCAAGAAAAGTAAAGGGCCGAGAATACTACCCTGTGACACTCCAAATTCATTTTATATTTCTGCGAATTCTTCGTACACTATCTTTTTTTTTAATTTTCTCAATTGAGCTTAGCATATTCATTGGCCACTTGAATTAAATACTTTTGGCAGTGGAATAAGCATTGCTCTTTTCAAATCATTTGGAAACGTACTAGTCTCTAGTGAGGTATTAACAAGGTTGAGCAATGGTTATTTGAAGCGTTGAGTACATCACAAATAGTTTTCATAATATATTTTTCAAAAATTTGAACTTCATCTAAATAACATGTGATTTCGTTTTTGGGTAACAGTTTTTTCAATAGTCCCCATATGTTTTTAGGCCTACTTTTGTATGTATGTATATAGTAGGGAGGGTGAGTGTATACCCACAGCACTTAGACCACATGTGACCCATTGTACATCCTCCCGAGGAGTTGTCCTCCTAGGTCATCGTCCATCCTGTCTTTTCGAGGACAGATTACTAGGAGACATCTCCTTTATATCAGCAGGTGTAGGTCAAGACTCGCCGAACACACACTCTCTTTGGCAACCTTGAGGTATCTCACGGCGGCATCCGCGAAGGTTTTGGAAGGTGCAGCGACATTACAGTCGTTGCGAGGCTTCTTCAACCTTCCTGGGGTTCCCCTAATGGAGGTGTTCACGTGAGGGCGCTTTCCTGCAAGGGCAGCCGGTTCCTTGCCTTTATTCAAGGCGGAGATCTTGCGCCCGTCGCAGGAAGTGTACTTGCTGTTGGAGGTGGAGTGGGGGAGGAGGAGGGTGCACTTATAGTTGCTGCCACTCCTACCTCTTTCACTCTCTTTCTCATTTTCGCCTTGGCGCCACAAATACGCCGCCTTTGTATTACATCATGAGGTGATCTGCTATGTCGAGCCTCATTCCGAGCGGTAAATTGGAGTGGACATTTCTGTTCATCCTCGGCCACCGCTATAGATTGAGGTGAGCACTTCTGTCCATCTTCGGGATTGGTTTCTGTTGTGTCTGTTTGTTTCATATATGTGTGTTCCCACGAGTAGCAAGGGAAAAGTTGGTCACCTCTAGCAGAGCACCGCATTACCAGAGGAAGGCTGATTACAATGAGGTTTCGCCCGGTTCCCCAAGGGGATCGTTTGTAACCGCACATCACACTGCGGCCATTCAGCTGTCGGCACGATTCCTTACACCTTAGCTTGGGTAGGCTGGTCCACGGTGGCAAGTTTTGCAAAGGCTTTTGGAGAGTTTTAGTTCCCTTCACCCTATTTATTTCTGCCACTGACCAGGAGTCCGGCGGTCCTGTCAGTAAGGCCACATATTGGCTTCTTAGACAGGTCTGCAGACCCCTGGTCGTTCCCCTATCCGCCACCTGGGGATGCGCCCGATAGATAGTCCAACCCACGGGCGGCCTACTCTTATTTTCCATAATTGCATTTTCATAATAAAGCTTTTTTATTCCCTCATTGTTTATACAGCTACATTTAAAATTGTTTTATTTTGTTTTCAGTGTTAGTCTTTTTATTTACATAAATTGCACACAATACCAAGGCAAATAATTTTCTGGTACTTCAAAAGAATTTGATGACATTCTGTAAACACACCCTCTGAGAGGTACTGGAAATCTTCAGAATCTTTATCCATTCCTGTCTTTACATGTGATACCTCTCAGCAATAGTAAATGTAGTGTTTTTCTGTGCACTTACTGAATAGATATTGTTCATTTACATGTAAATCTTGATCAATATATTAACCGAAACCTTGGTACCTAATAAATTATATTTTCAAATTGATAATTATGGTTATCTACTCGTGAGTGAAACTACAGAATAAGAGAAGAGGAATTGAATATCAACTTTTTGAATAAAATTTAAGAAATTTCATCGAATCATCTGCAAATATTTTTTTATTCAACTCCTTCATCAAAACTTCTACAAATAATTGGAGATTATGTCACTGGAAGTTTATTGGACAAGAAAAATTAAGGTTAACTCCTGGTAACCGATACTGAGATATTACCAATGTATCTGGCTCACTGATAGTAAATTCAGCTCCAACTCCAACAATCAGAACAACCATATTAACAGAGCAGCAAACCAAGTGGTACACCAAGAGCGATACATATCAGAAATACGCGATGGCTGTTCATCGTTTTGAGGTTCAACTCAGTACACCTCGAACTTCATTGTTTAAGAATGCTTTCATTTGGAGAATTGAGTTTATGTGGATTAAACTTCCTGAAAACGTTTTTCCAAATGGATTTAATGTCCAGCGATTCAAATTCAATGTGAATTGCTACTTTCGCACAGGCACCGCTTTTAGATCGCCTTAAGGATTTTCCTGCAGTGCTTTTGTTTTGTCCTTAAAAAAGGCTGAATAGTCTGCAAACTTCGATGAGAAAATCTGGTATTTCATCTGTTTCTCCTCCTATTTTCGGTTGATATCCGCCTCACCTGGAGGTGAAAACTCCACGACCTTAATGATTTTCCTGTAGTGATTTTGTTTTGTCCTTAAAAAAATCTGAATAGTCTGATAACTTCGATAAGAAAATCTGATATTTCATCTGATTATCCTCCTATTTTCAGTCGATGTCCACCTCACCTGGAGGTGAAAACTCCACGACAAATATAGTCTTACTTTAATGGTCAAAAAGGACTACATTAGCTGTATCAGTCTGAGGGTAGGAAATGAATAGTTCGAATGAATTTGGCACTGCTCATTCCTCACAACAGATTCGATATCACCTAAAGTATAAGGCAACATAAGGTGTCCCATAAGTATCGCAGAAGAGCACTGTCTGTCGGTTGATATATGCACCACAGCAAGTGAATAAGGGTCTCTGGCGCCTCATTTCAGGCTTTGCTTGCATCTGGTGTCAGGAACCTCATGCAACTACTGTAGACTGTGTTAAAAACTGACAAATTATGATAAACCCCTCAGTTCCGACTTCAGCCCACTAGACCTGAAAAAAAAAAGGTTAGGTGCTTTAATAAATCGAGGTGTTCAATTTTCTTGAAGAAGGCTCCAAACACTGGCTTATCTTTGTGTTGCCGCAAGAGAAAAGTAATCTTTAAGGCTTCTATGTGAGTCTTTTGCTTAAATACTTTCAACTCGACAGGATTTTAATCACCTTGTTCAATGTTGAAAACTGAACCAAGTTCATCTGCTGCCCAAACAGTTACTTTAAAAATAGATGCTTCAATTCTTGCTCTCTGATGGTTGTGAAACATGCACAGAATTATTATTATTACTTTACGTGAAAATACTTTTTTCGAGGAAACTTTTTATTTTGTGCCGAACACTTACCGAATTCGGGTGATACCCTTTGCTTATTTTTTATCTTATCTTCGCTTAGTATTAACACTCAATAAATTTTTCATCTTTTTTCAGATCATGGCCCTACATCCCTCTACAAAATACCTACACATTGGCTGTGATGAAGTATTCCAAATGGGAGAATGTGACATTTGTCGACTGGAAGTTCATGAAAATTTGTTTCTCAAACATGTTAAGAATGTCGCAGATCTAGTCCGATCCAAATATCCTAACGTTCGAGTAATAGTTTGGGATGATATGTTGCGCCACATATCCCAACAGTCAATGCTTGATGTCAACCTTGGAAATTTAGTGGAACCAATGATTTGGGTTTATGCAGAAGATATATACCGTTTTGTGCAGCCCACCGTTTGGGAAAAATATGCTGCCGTTTTTAAGACTGCTTGGACAGCCTCAGCATTCAAAGGAGCGTTTGGAGAAACTCTATATATACCGAATGCCAGAAGGCATCTTGAGAACAATTTGAGATGGCTTGACACTATGGCTATGCAGTCGATCTCATTCAAGAAAGGTCTCGCTGGAATAGCTATTACCGGTTGGCAACGTTATGACCATTTTGCTGTTCTCTGCGAACTACTTCCAGCTTCCATACCATCTCTAGCTTTAAGTTTGATAGCTCTAACTCATGGATATTTTAACTCATCTTTGAAAGATAAACTTCTTTCATCACTCAGTTGTCCAGAACAGAGTTCAGATACGTCTCCCTTTATAATGCTAGAATCAGATCCGTTCATGTGGGAGAAATTTAATAGATGCATGTTCCCAGGTAACGCATTTTTCAGGTTGACCAATAGGTATCACAATCTGGAAGCAGAAGTAAAGGAACTGTTGGATGTTACGAGGAGAAAAAAAGGATGGATGACGTCTTACAATATTCGCCACAACTACAGTTTGCCACTGAGAGTAGACGAATTGACTATCGATTTGCCTAGAATGTATCACGGTATGATGTCTCTAGCTAGGGTGGCGGTGGATTCTATGACAGAAATTTTCGATAACTATACAATATCTGAATGGATTGAACAAAAAATTTACCCATATGTTTTTGAGTTTGAACTGATTCAAAACCAAAGTATTGTGCTCAAAAGTGTGAATTATTGGCCTTCTAGGCCTCTGGCACCTCTTAAAGATATGTATAGGTTGAATATTGGTGTTGCTATCAATTAGGAAAATTTGGAGGGATATAGATGTTCACAGCAGTTGTTATTAATTTCATCTGAGAAAGATCTGAGTACAAATATTAAAAACTATGTGATTCATTTAAATTTCTTTCAAAATTTAATATCTTCTTGATAATATTTCCTCAATTTCAAATTATAATTCATCTAGATTTACATATATTTAAATGAACTAATGACATAAAATGAAAGATCATTATGTGGTGGTATAACGACATTGCTTTTCACAATTGTATAGAAAAAAATAAGTCTTTGGAACTTTGAGTATTAAAATATTTCAAACTCTTTACAGTATACTTGTGGAATCATGATGAAAATACAATACTTTTCAGTTTCACAACTCTAATGTCACAACTCTAGGTGAAATTATAGAAAAAGAACTATGACTGAAATTTTAATTATTTGACTTTTCTCGTGAAACGTGTGACACAAAAACTCGTTTGAAATTTTTAATTTTTATGCGAGTTATATTTGAGGTTTTTTCACAATATTTCAACAAAACAAAGGTTTATAGGGTATTGAATTTCTCCCATTTCTACTTCAGTTAAACCACCAATAACATTTGAATTCAGTGAATTCCTATCTTTGTTTTAATTATCAATATACTGATCCGTTACTTGATGAAACATCATTCATTATATTTACTTTACTAAAGACGAGTTTCGCCTCACAGTAGCTTCCTCAGCCGAACTCTGTTCATTACTGTGTAGCAAAACAAGTCTTCAATAAAGTTATAAGTGTGAAAATTGTATGATTGTGAAATAATTATTTAAAAAATGGTCAGTATTCTTTGTTTGAAAATGTATATAGTATAATTCCAAAATAGTAGGCACTAAATTCACAGAAATGACTGTGTACTGATTATACTAATATAACTATGTGAAAAAATATGTAGAATCACAACAATATGTTTGTTTTAATGGAATAATATTCCTGAGAATTTAGTGCCTACTATTATGGAATTTTAGTTTAGTATTATTCGTTTAGAAAAAATATTTTCTGGATTTTTACTTTTCCGATAGTAGGTAGGCAGAGATAAAAAATA
>WOGJ01159781.1:0-16509 GCA_015342185.1 Leptinotarsa juncta | reverse complement strand
CTGGTGATAAACGTCAGAAATCAGGTAAGTTATGAAGAAACATGTGTTCTAACCTAAATTGGCTATTGACATTGTTTATTTTCATTGATTTTTATTTGTTATTGTTTTCTTCTTGATCAAAATATTTCATTGTAAATAATTGTATAACTTACTAGTTCATTTCTTGGTACGTGTCGAAGTTTTCTTCATCAATCTCAAGAAAAAATGTTTTATAATGGAATATTTTCAAATATTTATTACAAAAACAATTTGTGTTTTCTACAAGTTATTTTGAGTTTGCCTTCAATACTCATTTAATTCGACTCATTTATTTTGAGCTAGTAACTACTCAACGAAAATCTTATTTTACAGTGCGAAAAACAATGGAGTGGAAACTGCACTTATTGAAATTGTCAATATTGAGGTAAAATATCTGATAAATGGCAGTGAACTACATTCGTCTCATTATATCTCAAATAAATCATTGAATTTAATATTTTTGAAAAGTGAAAATGCGAAAAATGTTTTTTTCACTAATTTTTCTTCTATCATTTCCATCAATAATATAAATAGAAATTTGGACACCATTTCCAATTGTAAATTAACTTCTGCACAATTTACTCAGGCAGTATAATTCTTTTTCGATATTATTGCTTTTTCATTTTCTAATATGGTTTATGAACAAATTGAAGGCATGCCTTTGCATGAGCAGCCCAATGTGTCTTATTCTAGCAAAGTACCTATATGATGAAGGATCGGGTAGAATTTTGCATTCATAAATTATCTTTTCAAATTCTGACAACAAAAAATATAATATAATCGTTAGTATACCACAAAAATGTATTAGCGAAATTCTGTAAGTTTGTGATAAAGTTCATAATGGAAGAAGATTCGGACAACAATGTTAGTTTATTAGAATATATGGTATAGAATTTCAAACCCAGATTTAAAATATACTTATTCGGTTGTTCTGGTTATAGAACACTAATAGTTAATACAGATGAATCATTTTTCTAGCATTCACTTACCTGTTATAGTAACAAAATGTAGTAACTGTGTAAAAGCTATTTTCCGGGTTTGTCGGCTGTTTTGGAAGGAACTGTTCGAACAGTTTCAGAAAACGAAGTCAGCATACTCGTCAAATGTGGTAACATTACTAAAATTCCAGCCAAGATATCCCACGAGGATGTCATTGAAAAAGTTGAGACAAATATTCGTACTTCGCCTAATGACATTGCTTAAGTAAACATAATTGAAACCTCGAAGATACTAAAGCATGCAGCACCACCGCAGGTCAACACAATACCGCGAAAAAAAGAGGCGCTGAAAAAATTCAATCACAAGGGACATCTCGATATTGCCTGCTGCATCCGTCGTGATGAACATCAAGGAATATAAAGAGAAAATTGTCGCCTATTCGATCTACCTTTCTCGATTCAGGGATGTATAAAAGACTCTTCATTCTACCCCCAGGATTTTGATAAGAATGACTTTTTTTATTCGTTTATCAAGTCTTGAAGATAACAAGATAATGTTCTATCAATAGAATGCGTCACTAATTCCTATTGTTAATGCGAAAGCTTGAGCTGTGCAAATACACGATAACACTTCTGCAGCCGCTAGCTGTAAAAACAGTCAATCATTGAGGATTAGGGACATTTTCGACAGTTTCGAAAAACATTCTTTTGTACACAATGGTTCCGTTGAAAGACACTATACGGCTAATTGGCGAAGTATTCTCGATAGACATAACCACACTGTTCGCTTATTAGTTATCATCACCGTATTTCCAGTATGATGGCGTTTTTACGAGCAAACGGATAATGTCGCAATCGGCAGCACTTGGAGCAAGCGGCCGTGAAACCGTATTGTTAGCTGCGCCACTTTGATGATACGTTAGTGATATGGCAAGATGGTAAAAGGAAACTGAATGAATTTCTATCATATCTGAACTCCCATAACCCATAAATCCAATTTACAATGGAAATGGGAAACCCGTTTTTTTGAAGAAATATGAAGATGAGATATTGGGTCATAGAATATTCAAGAAACCAATGCACACAGATAATTATCCGAATGAAAACTCTTACATCAGACACGTTGAAGAAGATGAGTAAACAGAACGTTGGTTGAGAAGGCCTGATGCATCTATGAACTTGAGAATCTCCCCGAAGAACTAATTCACCTAAAATATTCCTTCAAGAAGAATGAGAACAACAAAGCAGAATTCGAGCGTACTCAATGACCCAGGAGAGATAACGGCAAGAAAACTCCAGCTGGACCCATTATTGGAAAAGATTTACTTCCCTATCATTGTATGTTAGGCTTTTACGGCCGGTGTTCAACAGATTGGGAGATATTTCTGGGTTTATAAATCGTGTTCTGCAGGTTTTCATAACTGAAATTTCATCTGCCATTGCGACTGCCAATGTCAAAGGTCGAAGCGATTTAACTTGTTGCGTGTCGCAGACGAAATGCCACTGCGGCAGAAATGATCGAAGGAGATGCGGAAATGGTTGATCTACCTTCTTGCATATTGCAAAGGAAAAATCAGGTACGAAAACCAGACCACGACTAATGAACTCGGAAACATTGAAGAATCGATTTCCTGTCCTTCCTTAAAAATGTTACGAACCGGATTGGGAGGATTCTGAAGAAACATAACGTGAAACCAATCTTTTAGGCCAATGAAATCTACCAGAGCCCAACGTCTAAGAACTCCAGAGAGCCATCAGCTGTACCGGGACACAGTAGAATAATATAACCAGTAGGCTCTCTTAACACATGATCTGCCTGAGTTGTCGGGGACCTTCAACCGCTCTTAGGATGAGATTCTCATCCAACGAGTTCAGTGCTGCAGTATCGAATGATTCGACGGTACTACGGGCATCGGATTAGTTATAATAAACGGTCGGAAATTGATATTGTGTTTAGTTTATTCCCTGTTGTTATTACTGTTTTTAGTTTTTGTAGAGGGTTATTGTTGTTTGTTTTATTATTAAGTGATTAGAAAATGGGAGATGTGTAAAAAAAGACATTATTATATGAGCGCACGCCTATAGTAAAAGAACGAAATTGGCTCCGCACTTCGTTTCGAGGTCACCGAGAACTTTGTGAATTTATGAAAGTAGTGGGAGTAATCAGTTTTAATTAGGTTAGCAAATGGAGCTTGACTTCTTTGTAATTTATTTTTATATTTTATTTAGTATTATAGGTAATAGTACATGTCATTAACATGTTATATAATGATACACTTATACAAAAATAAACTTTTGTTAGGCGATGCCATTTTTACAGAAACAACACAAATTATTCAGACAATGCCAAAAGCCAACAGCATTGGGGACAAGTAATGATACGCTTCTGTACAGAGCATTTGTATGTCTTGCAAGAACTGTAGTGTAGTTATATTGAAAATGAGTTTGTGCGCATGGGGGCGGGCTCGCCATCACGTTTAGCGCTTGCTTTAGATACGGGCCCATCAACATTGGAACCACGAAAATAGCTGTAACTACTCGGCTATCTATACATAAAAGAAATCGTCATTTCGAGAAAACATGGAATTACTAGAGGAAAATAATTTCAATATTAACGAAGTTGATGAATTTGTTTTTGTCAATAGTTTTTATATGAAACAAAACCGTTTCCAGCTAGAATGTTGCTTTTATGAACAGTAATGGGATGGGAGGGAACGGCTATAGGTAACCTCTTGTCCCCCTACTTGGAAAATTCGAAATGGACACCACAGAAAAGTCAAAGTATTTTCCTAGGATATGGCTGCGGCATGTGGATGATGTTTTTGCGATATTGGATAACAAAAATCGAATGTTGAGGACTTTGTTTCCTTTTAAAATAACACATTTCCATGAATAATATTCACGTATGATTGAAGGACAACTTCTACTTCTTGACGTTTTGATAAACAGGAGCCAATGTGGAAGGCTAGAATACGATGTATTTACAAAGATAACAAGCACTTATTCCTGAAAGTTCATATTATTATGGACTGCACAAACGTACTGGGCTGAATGTTCAAGTGCATCTCACAACGTCAGTAACGGTTTCTCGAGGGGTATTGTAGATGATATTATAAGGAAAAAAAAGAAGGATAAGAATGAAAGAAATCTTGACTTTCAGAAACGACGAAAACCAAGATATCCCAGTTCCATATCAACAATACACTAATAACTTTAAAAATACGCTCAAAGAACTAGGTATGAAGGTGGTATTTAAAACAGATCACACACTACAGAGCCTTTTGGGATATCTAAAGAACAAAGTCGAGCCTTCGAAAAAGTCTGAAATTTACAAAATTGAATGTAAGGACTACGACGCAAAATATCATGGACAGACAAAAATATCTATTGAAATAAGATATAAGGAACACTTAGCACATAAAATATGGAAGACCAGAAAAATCAAAAGTCGTCGCATAATATTTTGCAACAAAACCATTCCATGGTAAATTTTCGTTTTGAGGCCACCCGGCGATTTTTTGAAAAATATTTTGAGTGTACTTACGTATTTTGATGCGTAGATTACGAATCTGAAAGAAAAAAGCGGCGCTCTCCCTTATTTATAAAGTTACGGCTCTTCAAAGTACAGAAAAGGGTGACTTTTCAGTCTTTTTTTTCACAAAATAAACTATTTAAAAACACAAGCATTTATTCACTAGGTCATCTTTACACCTTATTCCTCCTTCTTTGACACTTTTCCCTTCAAAAATCAACATTTTTCCAATAAAAATATTAAAAAATATACGGAGTTGTTTTTTGGTTACATATTTCTCTATTTTACGTTTTTAAGGTTATGGCTTGGTTGATTCGACTACTACAGTCAATATTCATTCCTAATGTAATTCATATGTTCTTTACCTTCATCTTTTAGATCTAAATTGGTTTTTGGTGGTATATTACGAATTTGAAATAGCAGGCGTCGGCAAATACCAACCGTTTCTTTCTGAAATGTCACTAGTAACTAACCTAGAAATAGAAGAATGTCACCAGGAGAAGCATTCGTTTTTAAATTAAGTTTTTTATAAAAAAATGTTGAATATTGAAGTGAAAAGTGTCACAGAAGGAGGAATAAGTTGTAAAGGTGACCTAGTGAATAATTGCTTGTGTTTTTAAATCGTTTATTTTGTGCAAAAGAAGGCTGAAAAGTTGCCCTTTTCTGAACTTTGAAGGGCCGTAACTTTGTAAATAAGGGAGAGTGCCGCCTTTTTCTTTCGGATTCGTAATCTACGCATCAAAATACGTACAACCAGTGCATCACAAGCCCATGTAAACTCAACACCTGAAGTAACTACCAGATCGCCAGTCGCATTTTTCACGTTGCTCTTGTGAAAATCGATAACGTACCGAATTCAGAGCAATTATCCCGAACCGATTTGTACTCACGGGATTTCCCAAACACGGCCTTTTAATCAACGGATTTCTTTTACATTCTCCGCTACGAATCGATTGAATGACACGTCCAATATAGTTCTCTCGACGAGGTTCATAGCGGTGCCTGTGAACGTTTCGATAAAATGTTATCATACACTTTCTGAAATATTAAACTCGTGGATGTGAGGAATAATATATTTTGGATTATGCTAAACCGTATACAAGAAAAAGGGAAAATAAGATAGCTTCGAGTCATTATTTTTCGTGATATTTCTCCAAGACTTTCTGGAAGCCACGAAACATTAATCATCTGTGCACCTTCGAATCGAAATACAGGGTGCTCCATTTGATGGTAGCCACTTCAAAGGTTATTTGAAGATTGGTTAAAATGCTAATGAGAATGTTTCTTTTTGCGTAGAATATATTTTTGTTTGAAAGAGTTGAAAGATCTGAAATGGAACTGAAACTTTTTTCTTTCAACTTTGATAATTATTATATATTTTTAGGTTTTATGTATGAAATCTTTACCATTCATTGAGAAACAATGTGATCGGGAGATGAGTCCACCTAGCATCCTGTTTTAGAAATTGCCATGAACTCGTTAATATTCGAGTCCACACAAATTTTGACTCATGACAATTTTCTTTCGTGATGATAGCTGGCTAACAAAAACATAATTTTTTCCCATTGTCAATCATTGTCCAATATATTGCTTTGCTGATGACAGTACACTTGTTTCGTAATTCCATTTAGATTCCAGAACATCGGCTGCGGTTGCTCAGCTTCACCGGAGCAGGAGGTTGCATATCTTAATGAGGACCTAGAAGTGATTTTGAATTGGGGTGAAACTAACCAGGTTCAATTCAATGCCACAAAAACCCAGGCATCGGTTTTCTCCAAAAATATAAATGTTTCCAAACCGGATATAATAATGTCAGGTCAGACAATTTCGCTTTCTGCTTCGATAAGTTTGTTTGGGGTTAAAATGGACACCAATATGTGTCGGCGGAATCATGTCGCTGGAATTGCAACGGCTGCTTCTCAAAACTTGGAACAGTGTTCCGAACCAGAAAACTGTACACACCTCAGCAATTTTTGATGCTTTATAAAGCTCAGATCAGACCTGCTTAGGAGTATTGTTCTCATGTATGGTGCTTCGCACCAAAGCATACCCTGAAGCTGCTGCATTCCATTCAGAAAAAAGCCATCCGTCTAATTGGAGACGCGAACATCACTTGCAACATTGATAGTCTGGAACTTCGAAGAAAGGTTGGGGATTTGTTTCTCTTCTATAGATACCCTCACGGGAAGTGTTCAAGTGACTTGGCACATTTGATTCCACCAAGAGCAGTACAGAAATACGCCACGGCCAGTGGTTGCTCATCGTTCCAAGGTTCAAATCAGTATACCCCGAACTTCACTGTTTAAATGCTCTTTCATTTGGAGAACTGCGTTCATGAGGAATAAACTTCCTGAGAAAGTTTTTCCAAATGAATTTAATCTCCAGTGATCCTACTTTCCCACAGGCACCGCCTATGAGAGAGCCTCTTAAAGATATTCCCGTAATGCTTGTGTTTTGTCCGTAAAACAAGACATTACATGAAATGTTATCAACAACTAATTATGAAAAATCTGTAAAATATTTGTCAAACTGTTGAACAGTAACGATTACCTATTTGTTAATTTTCAAGAACGAGTATAGTTTTTTGTTGATACAGCGTATAAGATTACTACCAAATGGTACTTTTAATTATTGGCTCAAAATTCGGAAATGAGAATTCGAAATAAAAATATTGAGTTTCAAAAATATCGCTATGAGTAATATCGCAAACAAAAAATTGAAAATGCAAAACACCGAAAATGATAAATATTTCGAAATAAGAAATTTGAAACCGGAACCATTCTATATGATTCAACACCCCTATAATATAATTGACACAATGCCAAATTAATAACGAAGAAGTACATCTGTGTTGATTTAGTCTAATGTGAACATTTTTCCTATACCAGAGTCACCTATCTCTCGCTAACCAATTTAGAATCATCAGGAGATGACTGAAACTGATTCCTTATAATTGAGTCAGTTTATTTCACATACATGAGTAAGTGACAGTGAATGAATTCCTAGTAATAATTGTGGTCCCAAAACAAGCAAATGAAAGCGCCAACTTGGTTGGTTAAACGTGTGTCGAGAAAAATATTGCATTTCTGGTGAATGTGAAAAGTACTTGTTATTGGATTTATTTTACGCCAAAGGTTTCAGTTTGACCTTTCATAGATTATCGTGTTAGTTTGTTATTGTATCTCAATTCCTAGTTATTACTTCAACGCGTTCTTTGGGTTGTTCAACAATTGTGAAAGTGGATATGTGCTTCTGAAAGCTACTTTCTTGTCTAATTTGTCGAAAATTTGGAGCAATTTGTTGGTATTTATTGGTCTAGGTTTAGTTACGTGCATGAAGGAACCACAAACTTCGAGTCTTAATCTTTCTGAAAAGCCTAGGATTTAGGGAAATGCTGTCAAAAGTAGTTGTTGTAGTAGCAAAAAAAATATCATCAGTCCTAGCTTCTTGATGCTTCGAACATGATCATGAACTTGCACAAGAAAGATAAATTTTTACAAATGCAAAAAGGCGTAATGCAACGTATATATTAAAATAGTCAATGTTTTTCCCAACAATGCAAAAAGAGAGATATATTTTCGTTTTTATATTTGGAATTTGAACTATCAGTTATTTTTCCAATGTTATTAATGTATTCTATTAATGAATGTCACAGCTATTCAGGCCGGCAGGCTCCATATATTCCGAAAATAGTAGCAACTTTTATTATCAAATATTTTTCATCTGAGGCCTCATTTATTTGAACCTCTGGACTTGTTCAAACGTAACAGTTTTTGATTTTTTGGGCTTATAACTTTCATTGATACGCTTTAAAAATGCTATCACCTTGAAATATTTGCTTGTAATAACACCATTTTAACGAGCGCACTCAACTTTATCATTGACAACTTGCTCCACAAAGTTGACGAGTACCATATTTTTGATTTCTCTTCTAGATAGGTTAAGAAGACGGTTTCGCTGAAATTTCCTTCGACATTTTTGAGTATACATCAGCTAAGATGACTAGAATATGCGATGTCATACTTCTGAGCCGATTTTTTTGGTAACAATTCAATTGAAGCTCTTTTTGCAGCCTATTCAATATTGTCAGGAGCACACAATTCCTCACTATTGTTCTTCATTATGCAAGACAATGAACACCAGCAAGAACTTCAAATGTGAGCTTTTCACTCACAAAATAGAACCTTACTTTTAACACTAATATAATAAATAGCTATTTTCCTTCTTCTGCGTTTTTATAGATATGAACATCGTACTTTGATATATTTTCAAGCAGAGCGTGGGTCTCAATAACAAGTCTTCTGGAAAGTACTATTTCTGAAAACTCTTGCTCAATTGATGATGAATTCGGTCCCTGTTTTATGCAAGTAATATTTTTCTGTGAAATATATATTGTTCGAAACGTATGGCATATATAGGGAAAAAACGTCAAAATTATTTCCACCCTACATGATGAATAATGCTGTGGTTTCGCGGCTTAGTACGCACCAGGTGGTCAGACGGAATCTTAATAGAGTTCCATTAATATTTATGGGAGCTGATGGAAAGCGGTTATTTTTTCAGGTTAACATAAAGTATATGAAAAGTGAGATGAATATGCGCTACGCTATGATTAAAGTTTCATAATCATTTCAGTCGACGTTTTTAACACAGATGCCAGGACGAATATTTTCCACACGAACTCATCATACTCCATTTCCGTACAAAATTTTGGTTGTTTGGAAAATTGTGTGCTGGTTAGAAAGGAACTGATTAACTTCATCGCAGGAGTTCGAATCTTTCAAAACATTTTTTCAAGTTTTTCTTCAAATAGTAGGTATTTGTTACTTCACCTTATGTTTGTTTTCATGATAATATTCCTCATCTATACGAGTTTATCAGGGCGTTCATTCATAGCCAAATAATCAAAAGGGGTGTTATATCTAATACAGTGCGAAGAAGAAAATTTATGGTATAGTCGAAGTATTGTTGTATACATTTAAAGTTGTCGGCACTCTCAAAGGCCAATAAAAAACATTACATAGAAATGAACCGGTTGCGAAATAGTAACGTGGACTGAAGAATTGGCGGTTCGTATTGGATAATTTATACTAACAGAGTTTTATTATGGGCTGACGAGTCATAAAATTAAATTTGAAGTCATGTTACATTGTCGAATAGAAATCGGGGTCGCGGGGATAATAATTGCCGTCGTGTTCAGTTCAGGAACTGATGGTGGGTATTGAAATTCGATATTGGTGCAGTTATAATTACTTAAAATTTATGTTATCTGTTCAAAATGTGCCATCCTTAGACAAGTACTAATAGTAATACCTAATAAGTGTGATAACAAGGCACACTTTTTCCAGTTTAGTGATTCCAATAGCGATAGAGAATAATGTGAAAAAAAGATATCAGTGAATAAGATTTAGATGCATTTGAATATTGAAACACAGGCAGTATGTTTTAATGTATATAAGAATATACATCTCAAGTTTGGTTTCGGGGGAAATAAACTATTACAAGCAACATCAGATTTGACCGAAATTCCTTTCTCAACTATACATAAAATAGTCAAAAAGAAACTTTATGAACGCAAGATGCGACGTGATACAAGATTATCAAAACCTTTAGACGTTTATCTAATAAAATCATCGAAAAAAATAATATACGACTGTTAACAAAAGCAATGAGACTCCTACAACTGAAATCATCAGGAAGAAATTAAATACTTCCGGCCATAAAGTGGCCGGAAGTATTTAATTTAGTTAATTTAGTTAATTGGTTAAAGAAACTAAGATTTAGATTTAAAATAATGAACGTACGTCAAGAAGTTATGGAAAGCAGAAGAATAGTGTAATTGCGTAACAAATACTTAGAACAAATAACTAAATATAGATAAGAACAACGGCAAATTTTCTAACTAACAACATAGTTACGAAAGGAGACTGATGGTTCGAGTATGTGTACTCCTATCATGCCCACAAACGAAGGATGGCGACTAATCATTGTGCATTGCGGAGGAAGTAAAAGATGGATACTGAATTCTTTGAAATTATGTGAAAAAAACTTGAGAACTGCAATAATGACTATCATAAAAACATGAAAGCTAATATTTATGAGAAATAGTTTGAGACATATTAATCCCAAATTTGTATACGAATAGGGTAATAGTTCTTAACATTCCTTCGTGACAGCTCATCAAAGTACCGAATAAAAATTCGAGGACATTTGAAATACGAAGTTTTCTAATGGATTTCAATTTGTATTTTGAAAATTATTATACCAAAAACCAACTACTTGAAGTTTTACAGATAAAAACATTAAAAAAAGGGTATACCCTTGAGAGTATTGCCGAAAAGTATAGACACACAATACTGAGACTTCCATCCTATTTTTCTGTTTTCAATCCCATCGAGTTGATTTGGGGAAATCATCAGGTGTAAAAATACTTTTCTAAAATTTGATGAGAAGGTAATAGAGCTAATTGAATAAGACGTATTTAATATTACCGAAGAATACTGACACAAAAGGATTAAAAAAGTAATTATAGTTGAAGAATACTATACTTTACTATCGTATAAAACACAAACTCAGCTTACATAGGCTAGTGGGGTGAATTTGAAGCATATATGGTTTGGTCCTACTTAGCACTAATTACCTCGAAGAATGAACAATGGGGGTTTACAACAATAGTGATTGAAATGACAGTTTTGATCCAGTTATTTTGTTGGAGAATGTACAATTGTGAATTCCATATCCATTGAATCAACTGAATCATTACACTGAATCAAAGTGATTATATTTTTCTTTTGCATTATCCATCATATTTCTCAGATCAAATTGTTTTACGATAGTTTCGATTTTATTCAAATTGTAATAAGGAAATTCAATACACGGAAATAAAAAAATATGGAAAACCATGTATCTGCCATTTTAATTTATCGAATTCTATTTTTTATCCTCTATTGACACCACTTTTGTTCCTTTCAAAATCTGCTGAATTTCCTCCATACTCTTACCTTTAGTTTCTGGAATCCAAAAAATTGTGATAATCAACATAAAGAGGACACATACAGCGAAAGTATAGAAGGTGGCATGCATTCCAAAAGCGCTCTTTGAAATAAAGAATATTTGGAGCGACGTAACGGAAGCTATGACAGTAATTCCGTCTCCAAGCGTCATACCTAAAGCCCTTATTTTTACAGTCAAAATCTCAGTGGCAATGACAATAGGTACCATGCCTAATCCAACTTTAAAAACGAGTGCATATACCATAATTGCTGCTATTGGTATCCAACTAACGGAATCCAGAACGAAACCAGCATGTTTCAAATGGAAATATACCCCTAAAGTTAAAAGGCATAGTCCTGTGAAAATTATTGATATTATCAACAAGAGTTTTCTCCCGAATTTGTCTACCATTATCGAAGATGTGAGAGCAGACACCATCATCAAACTAGCAAAAATGATACCAGCATAAGTGGAATCCATATAAACGGAACCAGCGCTGTTCAGGATTTCATGAAGGTTCATCAAAATAATCTCTTGACAAGAGAATGGTTCCACACACGATAGAAAAATGATGATTAAGAGAGCTTTTCGATAACTTTTCATTCGAAATATTGCTTTCAGAGCAGACATATTTTCTTTTTCGTATATTTCAGCTTCTCTTAGGATTTCTTTGAATTCATCATTTATGTTAGAGTTACCTCTGAAGGTTTGGAGAGATTTCTTCGCTTTGTCATACTGCTTTTTTTTTATAAGGTAATAGGGGGTTTCCGGCAAAAACGAAAATACTACCAGCTGTGTCGACAGAAAACAAACGGCTATGACAGAAGGTACGCAATATGATACGAACGGTATTGAGCTGTAGTCCAGTAGAACACCAAACATTATCATCACGAAAACCGTGCTTGCTACCATTCCTCGAAAATTTTTATGTGCGATTTCTCCAACGTACATGGGAGCAGCAACATAGGCCATATTCACTCCAGATCCTTGAATGAACCTTCCTGCATATATAATTTCAATCACTCCTCCTACTGCGATCATTATCCAGCTGGCTATCAAAATAGTGCAAGAGATTAGTAGCGTTTTCTTTCTTCCTATTTTTTCCACAGAGATCACTGTAACAGGAAGCGCCATCATTGTACCAATCATTAACCAAGTTTCCATCCATTCTACTTCTTCTAGGGTCATTTTTATATGGCTTTCTTCACTGGTGAAGTAGCTCGTCATAGGAGCAGTCCATCCATATGACATGCCATCAGTTACCGCTAAGAAAGTAGCTGAAAGCAAAGAAAAAAAATTGGTGATTACAAGAAGTCTGATTATGCAAATGAAAGTTCTAGTTTTCATTCATAAATGAGAAAAGTCTCATATGACCGAGATAAAAAACCAATACATACAGTGTGTATAAGCCAAATGGAATAAATCCATTATTTCGGTTACGGTACATATTTTAACAAAGTTCCGAAAAGTGTCAAATTTAAATTATAATTTAACATACTTCAACGGAAAAATGCTACTTCTACCTTCAATCCCCATCGAATGGGGAATGAGAATGAGAAGTATAGGTCTCTTCATTCTCTATTCAAAAATGTTATCGTTTTCAAGTTTATTGCAACAATTAAGATAAATACATTAAAATCATGTGGTTACTGAAATTCGATAAAGTACACTCGAAACTTATTGCAATATACTCAAAACTTATTTCATGTTGAGGTATTGACAATTAGAAAGATGGTATCCTTCAAAAAACTGTAAATAATTTCTGTGGCAACGTTACTTCAAAATGCCTTGTCAACTTGTTTTGTATGTTACAGCATCAGTTGTCAGTATTTTTAGTTAGTTAAAGTCAAGTCTGAAAAATGGTAGATTGACGGAAACGCATGAAATAACAGTTTTATAATTTTTTTAATCTTGATTGTTACAATGAACTTGGAAGCGATAACATTTTTGAATAGAGAATGAAGAGAACTTTCAAACGATATATCACAAACTTATATAGTCTATCCATTCCCAATTGGACCGGCAATAAAAAAATGAATATAGTCATAAACATTTCTTGCCTGTAGCCCCGTCCCCCAGATAATTAGTAAACATGCTATTAAATGTAGTTGAGGAGTGAAGGCTCGGCTAGCTGGAGTGGCTGAATACTGATTTTTTGTCGTTTCACAATATTTCTTTATCAGTGCCGTGTGTTCGTGGGGTTAGGTGAGGGAGTGAGTGGTTTTGCAAACCGATTTTTGAAAACTTTTTCTAGAGATCAATTACCCTAATACCAAACTGATATTTTTGTTCTCGACGCGCGTTTCGCTAACAAGGTTAGCATCTTCCGGAGAAGCAAATTGATACTGAATCTAAATACAAGGGTTAGCTGTTTATATACCTAAAGTTTTTTGGTCCGATGTGGACTTTGTTTGTTAAATGATGATTATGCTAATTGATTTTTCGGTAATTAACTAGTGGAACCACTACCTACAAATTAATTTGTCCGCTTTTTAATCTATTGTTGACCTAGACAATGTCATTATAAAACTAAAATAAAACTATATATACCATAAAACTATATATACTATAAAACTAACTATAATAAAACTACACTATAATAAAACTATACTATAATGACATTGACCATAAATAATGAACAATCGAGTATATGATTTTACACAGACCAATAAAAATATTTCTGTTCAATATTGGATAGATTTTAAGACTAATGGAAGTAAGGCAACCATCCTCAGTGAAATTGTAAGCTACATAACTTTACATAGAAAACGTCTAGCTTTGAAAACTGTGAAAATTACTCCATCATTACAGTTTGTCCAATGTAACCAAGGAACAGATATATCTGAGCTAGTTGACAATTCTAAGATGGAATGGAAATGACAAAGAAACTGTGGCTGCGGTCTTCTGTGATATAGCCAAAGCATTTGATTGCGTGAATCATAAAATTGTTTTACGGAAACTCAGTAGATACGGTATAACTGGAATAAATCTTAAGTGGTTTGAGTCATACTTAGCATGAAGTATGTATGAAGTTATTGAACGAAAGTGAAAGACTGGTTTGACTCAAATCTCTTGAACTTGAATTTATCAAAAACAAAAATAGTGTCCTATCGTTGCCAAATTCCAGCCGTACATCTAAATAATATTCAAATTGACAACGTACCAACTTCAAAATTCCTTGGCTTGTTCATTGACAGTAATTTAAAATTCAACCAACATGAAGATGCTTTAAAATCGAAGCTCTCCTCTGGATGTTATGCAATAGGTACGAGTAACTGCATTTGAGCTCGGATCTGCAGAAGCTACAATGGTTTATCATTCCCTTTTTGAATCCCATCTTCGTTATGGTATTTGCTTTTGGGGTGTGTTCTACCACATGCCTTCAATCAGTATTACTAATACAGAAACGTGCAATACGATGCATATGCAAAGCCAAGCCTAGGGACTCTTGTCGGCCTCTTTTTGCCTCTAACAAAATCCTAATTGTGGTCTCCTTATTTATATATGAGACAATCTGCCTTCTCTTCAAAAATAGAGTATTGTTTAACAACTTGGGCGCGCCAATGTATCAAATCAGGCAAATATTCAGCTTTGAAATACCGCTGCCTTCTTCGACCCTAGTAAAAGATTCCATTATTTACAACGGTCTCAAAATGTTCAATCACCTTTCTCAAGCTATAAGAACCATAAATGACCTTAGAGCTTAAAAAAGAGTTGAAAGACTTGTTTTCTGTGAGACCTTATTATAGCTTAGCAGAATTCTACGATGATAATTTTAATTGAGAAGACTAACTGTAATATCTACGGTATTTTATTGATTTGATTTAATTTAGTTTAAATTTCATTGACCATGTTCTTATATCCTGAACGTTTGTTATTATTTACATGTCTCTTTTCAGTTCATGTTATCGCTTACTTTTAGTGAGTTCACTTTTGTGATTTTATATTTATTCTTCAGACAGTAAAGTATATTTGAATAGAATTGAATTGAAAGTATCTATAAAAGAAAGACAAATCCCCAACCTTTCTTCGATGTTCTAGCTAGACTATCAAGGTAGCAAGTGATGTTCGCTTCTCCAATCAGGCGGATGGCTCTGGATAGAATCCAGCAACTTTGGAGTATGCTTAAAGGCGGAGCTCCATACGTGAGAATAATACTCCAAAAAAAGTCTGATCTGAGCTTTATAAAGCATCAAAACTTGCTGGTTCAGAACAGTGTTCCAAGCTTTTGAGAAGCAGCTTTTGCAATTCCAGTGATACTGTGCCAAGACATCACTGTGCCATTTTAACCTCCAACAAATTTATCGAAGCAGAAGGCGGACATTATTATATCCGGTTCGAAGATATTTAGCTGTTTGTAAAAAACCGATGTCTGGGTTTTTGTAGCATTCAATTGAAAGTGAACTAATATTAAAACGATTTATCGAATCGCTAAATGTGAAAATGGCCTTTGTTTTTGTTGGACTGTGGTCGGGAGTTGAACTCAGGAGAGCCATCAATTATACTCATCACATCGACGCCACCCTGCACTGATAGCAAACATGGGTGAAATCGGGGGAATGAAATTTAATGAAATTAATTTCGGCTCGAATTGGCAGCCACAGCTGAAACATGAAATGTTATGAAGAACGGTTCTATCTACCTTTGCAAATTGTAATCATTATCGATTTTGGAATGGATTGATCAACCGATCTAGTAATAAATCATGGAAGTGTTTCCACATCAACTTTTAATAAGAAAAATCTCAACTAACTATTATGACTATATTAGTACGGTGTAATTAGACCTAAACCTCAACATCCAAAGTAAAAGTTTTCCTCCAACACCAAATTGCTCTACATAGCCCCCTTATTCTATGGTAAAAAGTTACACCATTTTTAGCGTCGGGTTTGGGGGTGAGGGGGGGGGAATTTGAAAAATCACTAGTTTTCTTAGTTTTTCGTAAATATTTCAAAAACTAAGCGGTTTATCCTAAACATTGTTATATACAAAAATGTTCTACGTTAAATTTTAAATAAGAATGGTCCT
>WOGJ01159677.1:0-12664 GCA_015342185.1 Leptinotarsa juncta | reverse complement strand
GGCGATGCGCTCACTTGGCCAGTCCGTCATAGCACGTACCGTTATTTGCCGGACAGGATCGGAGAGCTGGAATCCTTTCCGGCCGGCGGCGGATGCCCTTTGCTGTTCCGTGCCGGGTTAATGGGCGGTTGTCAATTGATTTTCATTGTTTTAGTCCTGTACGTATGTTAACGGGACGGGCCATGCTGTGCTGTACCGGACAAGTGGGCGACAAGCTTTATTGACCGCACGATCATGTGGCAAGAACTGCTGATGCATGTACTACGCCACAGTAATCGAAGAAAATAGTGAGCAAAACCTTGATATTTGATCGAACCTGTCGTGCTTTTTTAGTCTTGGTTCTCCTGGGCTCTTCCATTAAGACAATTGGACTTTGGTTTCGATGTGATAACCATATACCCATGATTCGTCACCAGTTATGCCTTCTCTAATACTTGTGATTCACTGTTTGGAACATTTGGTGTAGTAAAGAATATTACTGGAGTTATTTTAACACATCAACACGTGTTTTGATCACCAAGTGGTCATCTTCAAGAGGAAGATCATACTAAATATACTTACAATGTTATCCTTATTCATACTATAGATACCTCTTCTGGGTACCTGCGTCTTGAATGTCTTAAATTAATTTTACAATGTGTCCTTATGTGATACTCAGGTTATTCTAATAATTAAAATATCATTTTAACAAGTTATATAGTATACTATTAGGTATTGGTCCACCATCGTTATTCATAATATCATTATGTTTACTTATTTCTACAGTATCATAGGCATCTAGATGCTTGTTGTTGTTAACTTGACTAACTAACCCTCCATATTGGCTCCTCATTACCAAAACGTCAAGAAATGGTAGTTGTCCCTTATTTTCTAACTCATACGAGAATTTTATTGATAGATATCTATTATTTAAAATAGAAACAAAGTCCTCAATATTCGATTTTTTATAATCGAATATCGCCAAAATTCATCCACATACTTTAGCCATATCCTAGGAAAAAACTTTGACTTTTCTTTGGTTTCCATTTCATGTACAGGTTTGCCAGGTTGGGGGACAAGGGGTTACCCATAGCTATTTTCTCCTGTTGTTCATAAAAGCAACCTTCTACCTGGAAACGGTTTTATTTCACATAAAAATTAGTGAGAGAAACGAATTCATCAATTTCGTTACTATTAAAATTATTTTTCTCTAGTAATTCCCTTAGGTATTGTAAGATCTGCGGAATTGGGAAGCTAGGAAATAAGGAACTAACATCAAAAGAAACCAAAATCTCACCTGCTTGCAGAACGATGTTTTTATATGTTGTATGAATTCTAAGGAGTTTTTTTTATACTAAAACAACTAAAACAATTTTTACCCAATATTTGCTGCAAATTCTCTGAAACTTTTTTTTATATAGCAGGAAATCGCCGAAAACTTCGAAAGTTGTTGTGAGAACTCTTTTACGTATGGGATTTTAAAATATTGCATTTTTGGATTGTGATAGAAATAAAAATTAACATTTTTAGTTTCAAATTACCTGTCAGTTATAAATTCTTTCAATAAGAAGAACATCAAGAAAAGTAATAGTACTACATATATATTTCTTAATCTATAAAAATATGTTTAAAATATGTTTTTCCATTAACCAGCTGTCGCACCTTTACGACCGACAACCCTCAGAAGTCGAAACTTGTGCGAGCTAAGGACTAACAAGGTGTTACCTTTTAACGTGTGAGTCCTAATTGGATCTTTTCATGAAAACTATTGAAAACGTTAAATGATAGAATACAGTCATTGATTTATTTTGTGAAAGAGAGAGATTGTAAAATTTTTCATGCAGCTAGTTTCTATGGTCGATATATAGAGTTATATTCGCGCTTGTTGGTGACATAGAATTTCTATTGCTTCGTCATATATCTGTTTGACAAAATCGTAGTGAAAACTACAATACACTGAAAATAATATAATTTTCTATTCTGGAAAACCCGAATAAATCGGTCCATTTTATATTCATATTTACTGCATGGAGCATGTTTGCTCCGTATCTTAATAAGAATTTTGGAGCGCGGAAATATCGGAAAGGATTGGAATTGATATCCGATAAGCGAATCGGGGCAATTCTGAATTGTTGACGCGAAAACGTTTCCATTATTATGTGCGCAGCAAACTCTAACCGAGAAGTTGGCATTGTGAAAGTTTGCGACTGGTTATTCCTCGATGAACTGGAAGGGCTTTTTGAGATTTCTCATTTTTTATTTTCCTGAAAGATGTGTTTATCGTGAACATCTCATTGATATTCACTTTTCATTTCTTCGTCAGTAACTATTATGAATATTATTTTATATTTTATATTAATATATTATTATATATTTTCCACCTTAAAAGTTGCCTCAGTCGGACTGGGACCGACGCATCATTCCGCTCTAGCATCATCATCCATTGACCACTCCTCACACTGTGAGGTAAATGATCTTCGGGTCCGAGAATCATGTGCCCTGAACACCTAGATGTATTTGTCCTATCAAGATTTCTGCTTTGGTGCCGGATACCGGTATAATTATGAGATTAGAGATGATCTGGATATAGTCCGCGTAGTACGAAAAGAATTGCCATATTTTATCAGTTTTTCCTTCCCTTCTTGAATGGAATTTGACTCAACTGAAAACCCTTCAACAAATATTGTGTTACTTTGATGGCAGAGGAGAATAAATCTTCTCAATGCCCTATAGTGCCTATGGTGGTAAAACAGTGTGAGTCAACAAGATTTCCTCGGTACATTGCTATCAAGGAATACAATGTTTCGAATTGATCCATGTCTTTTCGCAGTCATATCGATGAATACTATCTTTTAAAATTATTTTCTCGCATACTGGGTGATTTAGCGGAGCGTGGCCAACCAAAGTTATATTTTTTTTAATGAAACACCCGGTATATGAATACGTCATTCAATTCCAAATATTTTTATTTCCATTTTGGCATTGCCAAGTTATTCCAGAAAAACCAATTTTGCAGACAATATTTTTTTAATTCACCACCCTCAAGTATACATCAATTAAGTATATTTTTCAGGAATAGTAGTCAACATCACTATGATAATTTCGGGAATCTCAACATTCGGAAAAAATATATAGGGGGCTCGGGAAAATTGGTCAAGTTTCATTCATTTTCAAATGGACATAATTCAACTTCCTCAAATGAAACATCCTGTATTTTTTTCATTTGTATGAATTGTTTCAACATTTCACTACATTTCTTATCATAGGTACACTATATGGAATTTTACAAAATATAACCAGCTTTGTTAATTGTAACCACAAAAAACTCATTTATTTACGTTACTTACGCAATTGTTTTTCAATATGAACAATATCGCCTAAATTTTTCATCGAATAGAGGAGTCCAAAAGATGTTCAAAATGGCAACCATTTTCGCAACACATATTGTCAGTCTTTTTTTAAAAGGATTCTCTACACGTTCCAGCATATTCTCTGGAATTTTTCTGAAAGCTCTAGTGATTTTTCGTTTCTTGTCTTCTATAGATGTTGGAGGAGTATGGTAGACAATCCATTTGATATACCCCCAAAAAAAATCCATTTTGGTCAGATCAGGTGATCTGGGTGGCCACTCCACAGGCCCACCAGTACCTATCCATTTTTTATTGAAATGATATTCGAGGTATTCCCGTACCTCAGTTTTAAAATGTGCTGGCACCGTCTTGTTGTAGCCACATTCTAAGTCTTGTTCAATATGGACCTCCGTCCAATAAATTTAAAATCTCATGCCAAATAAATCTTACATATTTTCTTCCAGCGAGATTCCCACCCAAAAAATACGGACCGATAACTCTTTTCCGAGAATTCCACCCCAAACATTCAGTAACCAACACTGTTGATGGTTCAGGCAACGAACAAAATGGTGGTTTTCCGTTGCATAATAATGCATGTTATTCCGATTCACAGTTCTTTTTTTATGAAAAGTCGCTTCATCAGAAAATAACACGAATTCGAAAAAATCATTTTCCTAATTGATCTTTACTAAGCCCCATTGGCAAAATTGAACACGTTCTTCAAAATCTCTTCCTCTTAACTCCTGTATCAATTGCATGTGGTAAGGATGAAATTTTCTTGCTTCTCAAACAAACTACCGCTCGTTTGAAAAAATCCTTATTCTCTGCTCAGGTCTCGGGTACTCACATGGGGATTTTCAACAAGGTGAAGGTCAATTTGAAAAGTATTTTCTTTATTTGTTACATGGCAGACACGTTCGAACTTCTCGTGATTGAGATTACCGATTTTTTTCAAATCTTTTAGATGCAAGGAGACACTTTCCGTCACTTTCTCCTAAAGCATAGATCATTTGCACCATATCTTCCAAAACATAATCCACAATGAAAATGATTCAATATACATGCGAAAGAAAATTCAACACATGGCGTTAATGACAAATTCCGAAAATCATTTTTTGATGTTAGTCATGGATAACTGGATTTTTAAAGAAAAAAACAGTATACATATTCTTCAGGTTTTTCACTCATTTCTCAACGTTGAAACCGCTGATATCACTAGATGGCATGAAAAATGCTAATGTACTAGCAATTAGTTTGAATACTGGAAAAACAAATTTGAGTAAGTGAACGTAAGAAAATACATTTTTAGTGGTTACAACAATTACTAGAACTTGGTATAATTTGCACAATGTCAGTTTTTCGTATAGTATACTTCTGATAAAAAATTTAGTGAAATGTTGAAACATTTTATACAAATAAAAAATACAGGGTGTTCCATTTGAAAAAGTTTAATTATGTCTGTTTGAATGAAACTTGACCGGTTTTACCAAGCATCCTGTATCATGTTTCCGAAAGTTAAGATTTCAGAAGTTATCATAGTAATGCTGAGAACCTATTCTTCAAAAAGTCCACTTAATTGCTCTAGACATGCGGGTGGTGAATTAAAAAAAGATTGTCTGCAAAACAGGTTTTTCTGAAATAACTTTGCAATGCTACAATGGAAACTCGGAAACAAAAATTCCTAAGAGAACTAAACAATATGGAATCGAATGTCGTATTCACATACTGGGTGTTCCATTTGGAAAAATATAACTTTGTTTGGCCAGTATGCGAGAAAACAATTTTGTAAGACAGTATTTATCGATATGACTAGAGAAAAAATTGAGCAGTTAGAAAAATTGTTTCTTCTGATTGCGATGTACCTAGGGAATCTTTTTGACGCACCCTGTATAATACTCCTACGGTCGCGTGATGTCAAGTGATATAAGCTGATACTGCATATGCTGGACATGCCGACATCAAATGCATATGGATCTTAGGGGCTACGCGGCAGGAGCAGCACCTGGGATCAAGAACATATATAATCATCATTCAACTACGATAAACTAAGATTTTGAAGACTATGGCAGTTTCCGACTCCAGTCAACGCGACCTATGAAAAACAAATTTTAGGTGATTTGATGAGCTGAGGTATTCAATATTGTTGAAGAAGACTCCGTGCAGCGATTACCCTTGTCCTATCCGAAGGAGTAATGCGATCTCTTATATTTGTTGTAGCATCTTCGTCATTTGACGAATGTTCAGTTGACCAGTTTGTGCCCCCGGAGAAAGGTTTTCACAGGTGTCACCTCATGTCAATAACATTGTTCTACCCTGAGGTAAGTATACGGTTCTCCGGCATCTAGATAGTGCAAGATGCTTTCTTCTACAAGTTGCACATGCTATCCGTAACACCCGCATCGCTTCTTTTGATATAAACCATTGTACATGTGTTTATCCCGATAACATGAATCTACCCATCATCCTTGAGAATTAATGAGATCCTTTTCTTCAAAGGCATACAGTTTAGATCATCCATATAAAACAAACGGGCGATCTCATGCTTTCGGTTTTCGTGGACACCAAAGTTATACCATCGATTTTTTCTGAGTTTGTCAGATTCAAACAGGTCGATAATAGTTTTGGTATCACGAATGAATTTTCATTACATCTTTTAATATAACTTTAGTCTTTTTTGGCTGATTTTTTATAGTCGCTATGGTAATTAGAAATGATAAAATTATCTGTGTTCTGTACTATTGATTATTTGTAGCTTAGTGAACTCAATGGAAAAGTTCCAGCAAGATCCCCAAGCAACATTGCTTCGTTAATGTCTTACACATATTCTTGTCATCAAGTCCTGCAGTTTTCTTATTCTTTGTCTCGCGACTTCTTCGGTAGGAAGTTTGCTCTGCTATTCTGCATCATCCTGAGGGATCCCAAATCTTTTTTTTTCGTTTTGAATTTTCAAATTTGACACCCAACAAAATATGTTTTTCGAGCAAATAAATAATTTTTTTGGTTTGAAAGTAATTTGTTATAAAATGAAAGTATAAAATTAAATTGAATCTTTGATGTGAATGAAATGGATGATCAATAGATGTGAATGCCTTTAGGCGATTTGTAAAAAAGTGGAAAAAACAAAACTTGCTACTGAAGTCCAGTCAGATGGCCATGACTTCAAATCTAGACGTGTTTTTCAATGCTGAACAACGTTTCCAAATAACATTTTCCGAGATTTTTCAAAATAAGAGTACTTTACTCTTGCCTCAAAATCACATATTTGAAGGCTTCTCGTATATTACGAGTGTTTTATTATATTTTGTTAGTGCATATTCAGTTTTAGGGGATGCACAAACTTTTATCAAGAATAGCTTTTTGTTGAAAAACCCTTAATAAATAAGTTCCCCATATGTTTCATACTTTGGGGATGACACTGTATAAGATGAAATCAGTGTTTGCGGTAAATGTATCAAAGACAATAACAATCCCACTATTTTTTATATAGATTAGCACTATATTCTATTGACAACTTCTTGGCTTCGTGATACAAAAGGGTCTATACTTCCAGCGATAGTTAATTGAAGAAGGCATTACTTCGTTTTATATTCCCAACATAAAGAATTGATATTTCTTTCGTCTGTTAATATTTCCCCAGGTGAATTTCATAAACCAACTCGGAACGCAAGAACTAACGGCTGATCAACACGCACACAATTATTTCTCAGGGTCAACGGTCACTAACAAAAAAGTAATGTAGCAATAAAATGTAATTTCGTAGGTCCAGCGAGGAAGCATGCATGTCGATATGATGGACACGCGCAAACCAAGAAATATTCCAATCGAGTTTGGCAATGACGACCATTGTCGGGGAGAGAGATGTAGGAGTGCTAACGCGACCTGAGACCTGGTCACCATGAAACCCATCACGTTCGAAAACCTCCGTCGGTTAGTAGGCGGAGGTCGAAAAAAGAAGGAGAAGGAGTCTTCATTTAAGAGAAGCGACTCTTTTAAGCGAATCTCCATCCGGAAAAGCTACCTGGACCGCGGTAAGAAGAAGCACGTCGCGAAATTGGAGGTGGCTACCCAGACCGTCACGGAAGAGGAGGAATCGCTGGCGGAAACCAAGAAAGTCGATTCTTCCGTACAAGTGGACAAACGCGAATTAAATGCGACTTCGAACGATGTCGCTTCCAGGAACGAAGCAAAGTGCAATACCAAGTACAAATTGGAACAGTCCAACAGCGGACCGGGACAGAGTGTAATTGCCTACGGGCAATGGTTGAGGGGGATCCGGAAAGAGGAAGCGCCTGCTGCGACAGCGATCAAGGGCTCGGAAAGGACTATCATCTACGTGCCTGCTTCGGACGAAATCGAGCACAAGCCGGTTATTCGGCAACTGTCTTCCTCCCCTGTGCCCAGGAAAAAGTCCCCTATTCAGAGGCGTAAGCCAAAACCGGTAAGTCCTGTTCTACAGAGGAAGGAGAGCAACGACTCCGCTGTGGAGATGTTCCCCTGGGGTGACAGTACCGATGTCAAAAAGTCCCCGTTGATCCGAAGACGGTCCAGGATGTCACCTACTCCTTTGATGCCAGACTCCGGATCAGAGGAGTTGTGCTCTTTATCGATCAGCTTGGGAAGGATATGGATGGACGCTCCGCAAGGTATGGCTCCCAGGAGTCTGGAACTTCCTAAGGCCAGTGGTCCACCGCCCCCTGCGCATCATTCCTTGGATAGCGCGCTGAAAGACTTACGGGATGATCCTTTAGTGCTCAACCGATTGCAGAAACGTCCCACACCGCCCGTGGGCAGGACTTTATCTTCGACCAGCAATACCACCGCGTCCACTGGTCTTTTTTCTAGTAAAGACTCGGGGTTTTCATTTTCAATATCGGCCCCCAAGCTTAGCGACCTTCACGCTAATTTTGCGCCATCATCTTCCAAGGGGTTCTTCAGAAAAAAAAGACCGAAACCAAAGCTGTCGGTGAGCAGAGATGGCTATTTCAAACGCACCAGTGGGGCCTTCACCGCGGAAACCAAACAAGGGTCTTTAAAACGCGGCAGTAGTCGAAAAAAGAAAGGCAAAAAGAAGAAGAGTCACAAGGGCGGTAGTATGACCAAAAACGACCTTTACCAGGTAGTGGTCGGTAGGCCTCCAAGGTCTCTGCGCGCTCTGAAACTAGACCCAATGATATTCGTTCCTCCTGAGAAACGAAAATCGTGCGTTAACCGAAAATCATCCTTCAAATCGGGTCTGAGCGAGATCCGGGTGTTCAACCCCCTGGATAGCGCCATGTACACGACCAGGAGCTTAGAAAGCACTGACGAGGGTCTATACGAGAGTCTACCGGGAGAGTTAGATTACTTTTCGGACGAGCAACCAATGAGCGGTCGAATGTCGCGAATAAGTCTAAGAGACGACGAGTACGATTATTTCAGTTGTGTTACGCCGGTGTCGGAAAAGTCACTGCTAAGCGTTGTGGATAGTGATAACGGAAGTTCTGAAAGTGCGAATCCGTATGTTCCTCCGGGTGTTTCTCCGGTGCCTAAGAGGCGGCCTGTTCGGCAGAAAAAGACAGGGCTGTCACACAAAAGAAGTATTACATATGTCGTTAAACCGATCATCATCAGAGCTCCGTCGACTCTTCGCAGAACTCCGAAGAAAGGTGAGTGATTTGAAATGTTTCTTTTCGTTCACGATCGTCAGCTTGTATTTAGTGTTAGTGAAAATCACATTATTTTTTAACAAAATGGTAAAAAAACCACTTTGTAAAATCCCATATTTTTTTCATTGAAAATAAGTTTGTTCACGTTTCTCATTATATTTGGTTATATACAGTATAGTCGAAGTTCCATTTCATTAAAGCATGTCACTACCTTATAAGCAAACAATAAATTATACCACTTTTCAAGAACCCAGAAAGATCACAAACCATTTCATTTGGTAAATGAATTATGTATATATAATATATTCATTTGAGTGGATTCACTACCAAATAATTAGTCTCTCAGTACACGAACCTAAACATATTAGGGTAAATATTACTGATGATGTGAGATAGTACCTACATCCTGAAGCAACCAGATTCATATGACTGGTCTCTTACTGTAGGTTACAAGAGGCTGGTTGACTGGCTTCAAAGCACGTGACTTTTTCGAAATCAAGCGTTTTTCCCAAACATCGAAACTGGTATGCTCTTCTGAGGAAAATACAGGTCAACGCCCTTCTCAAGAGAGCTTGTTTTGGATTTATTCTACGCCAGAGTTTTACCTTTCATTTTGACTTTTTGCTCAGTACCATCAAATAATTCGCTAACGAATGTGAGGAATTATTTTGTTTTGGTATGTTTTTAAAATCAGTGAAGAATGCGGAAACATATAGATACTTGAATTTTTGTTAGAAGTTGTTGGACCACTTCTTTGTCATTACATTTGAACACTATCCCTGTAATTTCAGACTGAAATTATGTATATGTACAAGAATAATTTTCAACGGCTTCTATCAACTTGACCCGTTCAATTTTATAATCTTCATTAAATCTTCATAATTTCGGTATCTTCCTGGTATAAAATTAGTATTATTGAAAACAATCATTTCGAACTAATCATAAACAACTTCTGTATGCCCATTTTTTGTTGCACTGATCAGACTCGTACAACTAAAATCATCCGTCTAAAGCGATTTGTTTCACAAGTCTGCACAAAATATATTGAGAGGTGTTTTGTTTTTTTTTTGGCTAAATTTTTATGTTTTTGGGTGTGCTGAATCAGAAAATGAATTTCATTTTGTCATAGAACGTCACGTTTTCTGACAATGTTGGTATGTATATTAAACAAGTTATCATCCTAAAATTAAAGATAATAGACTGATAAAAACTATTCTTGTATTTGCGTAACAAAACGTATTTCTCTTTCACAGAGGGACTCTTTTTAGTACATTTTACTTTTTAGGAAGCATCTCGATAGTCTGTCTGTACAGCACTAGTCTGCCATCGTTGAGACGCTCCATCTTCCCTGGTATCTTTTTTCATTTCTTTAATATCTGTGGTAAAATCGTTAACCTTGCTCTTCACTCACATTTCCTAAATTTTCTGAAAGTAGTCGGGGTGGGAATGAAGAAAATGTACTTCCAAACTCATTAGGTAACCTATAGCTTGAAATGCTATTGACGATTTGTTTGTAGTTAGTCTTTTTCACTATCAAAAATTTTCTCTATGACGTCTGTGAAGGCAATCCATCCTTCTCTTTGGGGATCCGTCATGGTTGTGATGAACTGTGGATCAGCGATAAGCCGTCTAATGTCTGGTCCATCGAAAACACCTTCCTTCAACTTTGCCTCTGAGAGGCCTGGAAACTCTGACCTCAGGTCAGCAATTTCCATCTTGTAGAGATGACTTTACAGATTGCTTCACAAATCCCAGCTTTATGTGAAGCGGTGGTAGGAGGTAACAAAGTGTCATGTAGGACGTTTTTTAGCCAATGTTAAGCTCCCTCGGAGGCCAACACTTTTTGATTCAGTGATTTGCTTGGTCTCTACTATGCCACAGACACAAAAAGCAAAGAAAATTTGGTAAACCCAGAATGTTGTACAAGCAACATGCCCAAGATGTTTAAATAACCTCACACCTACCAACCGTGGTCTTTATATTTTAATTTGCAAAGAATCAATTACAGGTTCTTGTAGGTTTCCTTGAGGTGTATGTAATGACCAAGATGCATCGAAATTGCCATTGTGAAGCAGAATTGCTTCGAGGCTTCTTTTTTAGGCATCTATGAGAATATGCCATTATGCTGGGTCACATGAGATATTAAATCTATCCATTAAACCTTCAATGTTGGTGCAATGAACCAACTCGTCCTCTTGAGCAAAGTAATGATAGTTATAGTATGCATACATTTTGAAACAGTACATGTTGAAACAGTAATAAAAAATAAAAGTGTACCTATTTATTTATGATTTCATGTTAGCCCAAAAAAATCTAAAGAAATGAACTTTAAACGTTCAAGCCAGTCTCGGATATACCCACGCAGTAGGTTGAATGGACTGACGCCTATCAGAAAACAACTACTCACTTGGATAATACCACGAAAGGCGTTGGATTATATTCGATCCTTTTTTATGATACAATTTTGCATTTTGTAAAATAACCTGAAGTTCTAAAATTTTTTGAGAATATTTTTGGAACACCTGAATACATAGAAATCAGTTGAAAACATCTAGACAGCTTTTTGTTGCAGACGTCTGGGTCACAAAATCCTTTTTTTGGAAATTCTATCCAAGGGAACCGAAAATTATGATCCAAGGCGCATTCAATTCAGAATGACCTCTAGCAACTTTTTAAGAGTGGCTCGAAAAAATTGCAAAAATTAAAAGCAATTTAAGAAAAAAAGGGTGTGGCATGAGCTGACCAATACGGACTTTTGACAATAAAAATTATTTTAACCCAATAAATATCAATATTAGGAAAAAAGTTTTAAATTTACATGATAATTTTTAAACTAAAAACTCAAATTCTGTTCACTTCTTGGAGCTTTCCTTGAAAGCCTCAAAATAATATTCCCATTGGAAAAATAAAAAAATTGATTTTACACTTTGTTAATAATAATCAAAGACGTCAAACACTGAAAAATTCAATTAAGCAATGATTTTTTTAGTATTAAAATTTATTCGTATTCTTATTATTTGTAGTTACATAAAAATTATTTTTCATAATTTTCACCTCTATTTTGAAAAGTTGTTGAAAACAAATGTATTGTTTATAAGATATTTGAAGTTTTTTTAAGGATTTTTATCAGTAATGAATATTATGATTTTTAAAAAGAAAATAGTTTCTTTAAAAAAATGTATTGCTTGATAACGCATTTGTTGATTAACAATTTTATTTTGCTATTTTATTCTGCTATTTTATTTTGCTATTTTATTTTGCTACTAAATATGAATATTTAGGAATAATTTTTTCCAATCATAATTTTAATTTCTCTTTGATATTCTGAAAAAAATTTTTTTACAATTTATATTTTTTTTATTTATTTAATAAACAATTTGTTTCAAATTAATACATTTTTAAAATATATTTTTTAAATAATACCAAAAATAAAAGCAACCATGTGTCACTTTTAATGTAAAAAATTGTTTCTCTGTTTTTGATATTTCTTTTGTATTTTTCTTTTTTTTACACAATAAGTGACACATTAATTAATTTGTTTAAAACAAATTTTTTATTGAATAAATAAAGAAAATATTAATTAAAAAGTTCCTTTTCGGAATATCAAAGAGAAATAGCATTTATGGTTTAAAAATCTCGTTCCTTAATATTCATATTCAGTAGCAAAAAAAATTGTTAATCATCAAATGC
>WOGJ01159567.1:0-10623 GCA_015342185.1 Leptinotarsa juncta | reverse complement strand
ATTCTAAGTTCTGAACATACAGAAGCGATGAGAGAAGTGGAACATTGAAATATATCAAAAATGCAATGAGATATTTCCTAGATTCATATCAAAATTTAACACATGCCAAATTTTTACATAAATATACCTCGGCTGAAAAATGCTCGGTAAATAATAACTCACTTCTCACTCAAGGTATATAATATATTATTACACATTGCTTGTACACTATATCCTGATTATTGATTGAAGAAGTTGAGACGTGCATATCAAATTACCAAAGTCCCAGATTTTTTGAATGACTTCTAATAATTTCTGTTGCGATGAAATTGTTCAAAATCAGTTTGAGGTTGTTTCAACAAGAATACAATGAATAGGAACAGTATATATTTTTACTTCTGAGCAAGTGATCGATTATACAAGAATACTCTAATCAACTGACATGTCTGTGTGACAGCTACAAAGAAATTGGCGCTGAATAGAAAGTAACTCTTCGGAGTGATAACCAAAGCATATCTGGACCAGATGTAGCCGGCAACTGCTAGAGAAGTGCATTGCTTTGCGCTAATCGTGCTTGGATGTCTTTGGAGATCCGAGAGTCCTGCTATCACCAAGCCCCATTTCACGAAAGGCGCCCAGAAGAATATCGTTTGTGGACCTGTAATTATCCAAACAGGAGTTGAAATGTATCGTTCAATACAACAGTTTACGGTTATCAATAAGAAAATAAAAAGAGATAATAATAACAATATTAATGAATATTACTTGAGTTTTTTCCCAACACCAAATCGTTATTTTTAACACCTCGACACGTGTTTCGATCTTTGAAGATGATCACTTGGTGATCGAAACACGTGTCGAGGTGTTAAAAATAACTATTTGGTGTTGGGAAAAAACTCCAGTAATATTCATTACTACACCAAAGGTTCCAAACAGTCCATCATAAGAACAATATTAATCTTTATTCAATCCTTTCGGATCACATACAGCATTAACAATCAACAATATTAAAATCGAAAGATCACTCTTTGACAGATTTGTATCTACACTTAGCTTGCTTCAAATCAAAATTGAAAAAAATTGCACATAATTTCACTCAGTATTTTAAATTGGAAGGGGTATATTTTTCGGAGAGAATAATTTTTTGGAAACAAAAGGTTTTTGGATTATTACATCTCCATTTTCATAAAAAAAATTGGGAATCTTTCAAAGAGAGGAAGCAATCAGTTTAATAAAAATAATAATAATAATAAAAATTCTTTATTTCCAGTAGGACAATAAAATTGTGTAGGAAGTGTCAATACAACACAAATTAAAAAACAAAAAAGGAAGACGGGCTCATGCTCTAAAACTGAGATGACTATGCATTATTCAAAGAATTCCTGCAAAGCATTAAAACATTTTTCTAATAAATATTTTTTTAATGCTTTTTTGAACAGAGAAAAAATATTCAAGGCCTTTAAATAATCTGGAAGGTGATTATATATCTTTGGACCTACGTATTCTGGTCCACATGATGTTACTTTGAATGTAGCTAATGGCAAGTGAAAATGGTTCTTGGTTCTAGTATCATGCTGGTGAGGTTTTAGATTTGTTGTATATCTTGATTTATTTTTGAACACATACATACACAGTTCAAAAATATAAACTGATGTTAAAGTTAAAACACCGTACTCATTGAAAAGTGCTTTGCATGATTCTCTATTAGAAAAATTTGCTATGCACCTCAGAATTCGCTTTTATGCTATAAAAACATTTCCTGCTGTGGTGGAACCACCCCAGAAACAGATACCATACGTAAGTCTTGATTCTACTTGAGTATAATATATATTAAGGAGCTGACTCTTTGTTAAAACTGTTTGTAAATTGATGGAGAGAAACTTCAATGAATTAAGTTTTGATATTAATTGTTGACAGTGGCCTTTTCAATTGAGGAATTCATCTAAAATGATTCCCAAGAATCTTACATTGTGATCAGTATTTGTATGTTTTCCACTCAACTAGCAAAAACTCATCTGCATAAACGGTATAATGACCTTTGGTAACTACTGATTCAATGTTATAGAGTACAAACAGTAGAGGACCTATTATTGAACCCTGGGGCATTCTCATACTTAGATTCAGATATTCAGAATGGACTGTATAGATTTCATTTTTCCTCTCAACTTGAACTGACACATATCGTTTTCTATTTTCCAGAAATGATGTCAGCCAACTGAGAAAAACCCCTCTTTTACCATAAATTTCTAATTTTGAAATAAGTTTTTTATGATTAAAAAAGTTAACGGCTGGGCATTCTCCTCCATTTACATATTCTAGGATTTTGTTTAATAATGAAAACGTTGCTGTATTTCTTGATTTTTCGGAACAAAATTCATGTTGCATTTGACTTAATATGGACTGATCTATCTATCTATCTATTTAGGATTTAGAAGCCAAGTCAAGTGTGAATGTTTGTGATAATTTAAAAATTTTAAGCATACTTCGTCTGATTGTATTTTATTTATACAAATTTGGCACTAGTTTTTTCTTATGAAACTGCTACCCATAATATAATGTTATTTTGTTTGATCTCTAATTAATTGTTATATCTCTTGTTCAATTTTTCATAATGACATTGTAATGAGATGCGAATCTTTTGCCTAAAAAGAACATTAATTGCTAATTACTTGCTTCACCATTCACTTCTTGAGATTATTAGCTTATGTATACGAATCTGAGTATGGCTTATCAAAACTAGGAAGAGACTTGATAGATATATTTATTTATTTGATCGATATATTTATTTATTTGATCACGTTATGTACAAAATACATTTACGACACGTCAGACAAGTCTATAAAATAAAATAAACAGTAAAAATTTGTAACAAGTTTATAGGGTATATTAACATATTCAAATTAAGTGTGGAAGTTCGGCGAGCATCTTCCTTGCGTCAAAAGTGTGTCTACACACACGTTCTAAATATTCTGAAGTGGAATAAAAACAGTTCTTTTATATTTTTATAACTTTTTTTGAAACAAAACATATCCATATTTTTAATATTGGCAGGAAGTGCAATTTAAAATCACATGAGTTTTTTGTAATTTCATCAGCCTGAAACGTTGAGGTCTAATAAAATTGCCGTTACGTGTATCATGATCGTGTAAACTAGATTGCTTGGGAAACAAGGGGGCTCTTTTGTGAGTATCTAATAGGGTTGAGTAAACATACAAAGAAGGCACCGACATAATTTCATGAATGTTGAATGATTGACGGCAAGAATCCCTAAAACCGATTCCAGCAAGAATTCTCAGAGCTTTTTTCTGTAATATAAAAATGCATTGGACATCACTAGAATTTCCCCAAAGTAGAATACCGTAAGAAATGTAAGACTGTATGAGCAAGCAAAATACTATTTTCAGCGTAGTGATATTTGTTATTGATTTCAGCTGTCTAAGTAAAAATAAGGCACTCGATAGCTTACCTACTTTTCAAACTTGAAATGTGGCTTGACCAATTTAGCCAATTGTCCAGAGTAAAACCCAATAATTTGACACAAAGAACATTTTATGGAAGGAATTTCAGGTCCTACCCTTTTCTTTTACAAATCTTTCGATATATAAAAAAAATGAAAATAGCTGTTAATTATTATTTAATTTATTGTCTTTTACAATCACAACCTATTTTTAATAACATCTTGTTCCTTTTCAAAATGACTATTCACAAAATCATCAGAAACCATGGTTATGGCTGGAGGATCCCATTTTGGATTCTGATCTTTGTCAATCAAGAGAGCTCGAACACCTGAAAATAGTTTTATAGTAAAACAATAATGTGTTGATGAAAACAGAAACAACGGCTATGAACAAATGATAAAATTGAAAGTCAAATAATATATAAGTCACTGCAAACAATGCACTTTATTTACATTTGACGTTATCATACAAATTGTGTTGTCAGTGAAACGGTTTTTGAGATCCAAATGGCAAATAAGGCTGATTTTGAAGAACTTTTCGAAGACTTCTGCAAGATTATCAATTAAAACAATTAGTCGATAACTTGAAACTAAATGTTGATCACCATTTTTGTGGTCTAACAAGGAATATTTTCAATTGTAGAGAACAAACACCCTTATCATAAAAGAGATTAACAACGAATGATAATGGTACTGATATTTCTTTGAATATTTGTTATAGTGTTTCGAATGTGATACCATCAATTCCATGTGCATTATTATTTGTTATGCTATGAATAATATCATACATTTCTTTTTCCTTCATTTGTGATAAATAATAAATTGGGTTCGTTTTCTGATTACAACAGGGTAAGGATAACTTAATTATATTCGTGGCTTGGTTCCGAAATAATCAACGAAAATTTCCGCTGTTTCAAAATAGAATATAATTCATTTCCCAATATAATATATTTTTTATACTTGACTGTTTGAGTTGCCATATACATGGAAAGTCAAAACATGTTTTACATATTGGAATTTGTAGCTTATCACAACTTGTGTGAGTTTCTTAGAAACATTAAGCATTTTGGAATTAATTAAGCAGAAACTCACCTGCTTTTCACAGTTCTATTTTTAAAGTTTTGTTTTAAAATGTTTTTCAAAGTATTTCATTTGTTAAGATACGTAATAAATTTTTGTTCCATGCGAATTTGTGTGTTTTGTGACACTTTTTGATTAACTTTCTCTGTCCTTTATTGACTTAATTCATACCATCATCAATTTTTTTATTTTAGTAAGTTTGCGTTTTTTATTTCTCCGTATTTTTTTCCTGTAAAGATTAGTACATTTGTAAAATGAGAATATGCTACAATAAAATTTAAATTGAAGTAATATTTTAATCACGAACTCAAACCAGCACTTGAAATTTTTATATACATTCTTAAGCAAATACATTTATAAAGGAGTATAAAAGTTTTGATTATTTTTACAGCTCAATATAAGCATCAGTGTTGTTCCTGGCGTTACTTTAGTAATGAAACATTACTTTTTGACGTTTAAAATGATCAAGTTGAACTTACAACTGACAAGTTCAAAGTTTACGCGCCAGTACTGACAGCTGACGTATCAAAACCGAAGGTCAGAGTATTTTCACACATCTTCTGTCAGTTTTGGTATGTCAACTATCACTTTTGAATATAAATCAGAGTTACCAACATCTCGAAGCGAAATGCCGCGCTTTGTGCGACTCATTCAAAAGTCAAATGTGGGATATCTTATGGATGATGTACTCGGGACAATTCGATATAAGTAGTATTTTCAGAGCTTTTTTAAATATAATCGAAATCCCTGTTGAAATTATGCAACATATAAATGTTCCCAATTTAATAATTGAACAGTTAAATAAAGCACAAGTGCCAATTTATGATATATCTTTGCACTTAACCAAAAATCTTCCAGAATATATTTGATAATACATTAAATACCAAACTGGCGCTTACCTTCAGCGAAATCTTTATTCTTAACGAAATTCACACATACGGTATATTCAAGATCCAAGCAATCATCCAAGTTGATTTTTCTTCCTTCCTCAAGCTGCCTCAATGTAACCTTCAAACTAGTCGGCGACATTTTATCCAGAATTTTAAGAGTTTCTTCAGCCCAAGTGGAGCCATCTTTTTTCAAATTCGAAACTATTCCTTCCATACTAGGAGCAGAAAAGCATTCGTCTATTTTGGCCAAAACTGGTTCCAAAGAAAACGGGGGAACTTCCTTTTGTTCAAAATTACTCAAGACGGTGTCTATATCCCCACGATTAGAGCAACTCAGCAGCGCCTGTTCCAGATCATCCAAGTGTTTGCTCTCACAAAAATGGGTGGCGATACCTGCTCTGAGCACATCTGATCCTCGTAACCTCTGTCCGGTTAGAGCCAGATACCAGCCAAGCTTCCCTTTCATCCGGGGTAAGAAATAGGAACCTCCAACATCTGGGAAAAACCCTATCTGGGTTTCTGGCATTGCAAACAGAGTTCTCTCTGTAGCTACTCGATAATGACCGTGAACAGAAAGCCCGACACCTCCCCCCATAACTATACCGTCAATAAGGGCGATATATGGTATTTTATAGGAGCCAATACGTGCGTTGTTTGCATATTCCAGTTTGAAAAAGTCTCTCCATGACGTTTCACCTCTTTTATGAGATTCAATTACAGCTCTCACATCACCCCCTGCACAAAAGGCCTTTCCTCCTGCTCCCTTTACTAAGACAAGTTTTTTCTCAGATTCCCATTCTCTCATCTTTGGGCCGATTTTTTTAATCATTGATAAGTTCAAGGCATTCAAGGCTTTTGGTCTATTCAGTATGATGACTCCTTTATCTCCCACGTCTTGAAAAATAACGTCATCTTGAGCAGAAGACATTCTTCGTATGAGACTAGCAACAACTAGCCTTGAATTTTTCGAATGGCTCAGGGCAAAGGTCGTCGTCATCTGAAACTTGAGAGTCACCCAACAATTTAAATATTTGATGAGATATTACAACCTACCATTGATAGATTAAATGATAATTGTGATACTCAAAAGCGTTAAGGTTTTCAACCTAATAAAATCAATAAATACATAGACTGAATCTAAATGCAAAGAAACTTCGAACTATGAGATAAGATAAATCAAAACATTTTGAATATAAAATTGATTATTTATTGATAGGCTGTGTCTAAGCTGCCGTTGTCGTTTTGTAAGCTCGCGCCTTTATTCAAAATATAATTAGAATTGGGGACAATGTCGCCAATATTGATTTTTCGTGTTGAAACTTGTATTATTTTATAATTAGCTTTTCTAAATAATAATGAACCTGGTAGTTAATATTTGAAATGGAGTTCTCTCCTGTCTCGATGATAATTGAATTATTCAAAACGAACTTTGGTTATCGGCTGTCGATGTCATAGATATAGATATATTTTGACCTTTAATATTACTCTGAATGTTTATATTGTTATGTTACTTTATATTAGCCTAATATATGTATGTATATCCACGTACAAGCAGGACTGCTTCCGTGGTAATACTTTATTCACAATATGTACCCTTATATTGCAGTGAATAAATTATTATTATTATTATATTATAATTTCTATGGTCGATGTCAAAGCTTGACTTTGCAAATAACCGCCCCGTTCATCTATATCTATGACAATCTATGATATTCATGGATTAAGTCTTCTGTAAATCCCACAGATGGCGTCACATACATGAAATGTATGAACATACCTGAAGAAGTTATTGTTTAGTGAAACACATTTTGCGGTTTTCTAAACTGTTTCGTGGGGATCTCACAATACAGTGTTACTCAAATACGTAATTCAATAATGGATACAAAAACAAGTTACCCAAAAAAACTGTAGGGAATAGACAGTGAGCTAATATCGGTTGATAAAACTTTCAACTTCAAATGGGCAGTACTTTTTGTTATAGTTAGGATGTTTGCGACAGAGGTCAGAATATAAAACGTCATAAGTCAGTCAATGTCAACTTCAAACTTCTACCGGAAATACATTCGAAATTGACGTAAATGTCTAAATAAAAATTCAAAACAAACTATTGAGCGTCAATTATTCTCAATCTCAACTTGCCTTTATTCAAAAAAGTATATTTTGTCATGGCAGAAGAAACAGATTTTAGGTAATTTTATCAATAATTAGTGATCCTCTCTCAAACAAAAAAAAGTTTCAGCAAAAATGAGTCTTCAAATTCGAACCAAACCTGCTTGGATGAAGCTGAAAATTCTGAAAAACCAAGCACTGACGAAAACTCGGAAAACGAAAATGGATTGAAGAAATTCGATGTAGAGAAAAGTGAAAAGAAAAACGAGTATCCTTCTAGTTGTTATTGGTAAGGACGTGAACCAGAAGATTGGAAAATTCAGTAAGATATCTGTTTCAGTGGTAAAGAAAGGAATCCAAACATCGTAGAACTACTTTGTGCAAATTGTTCGAGGTGGTACCACGAATCATGCATAGGTTATCAGTTAGGAAAACTCGTTCCATTCATGTCTAACTATATATTCCTCTGCAAGAATTGTTCTCCGACTGGGTTAGAAAGTTTCAAGAAGAGTCAAGCTCGTAAACATGCATTTTTTCTCCAAATTATCGCAATAACTAATCACATTTTTTTTTTACAGAAACCCAACAAATGTGTGTTACAGCTATTGCAAACCTCCAGCAAACCAGCTGCAAAGAAGGAACCAACCGTACAATGTTCAGCAAAGACAAAGAGATCATACCCTACATTGAGTACCATTGGGAGGCTTTAACAACCACATCACGGAGAGTGACCCAATCGTGGCATATAACCGTCACTAAAGCCCTTATTAAAGACATCCATATTCTTTTTATATTTGAAGACAATGCGACAAATGGTCATATGTATGGACTATTGAATTCGGATTTGTCACAAATCAAGCCAAATTACGGGGCCATGATTAAAGGTGGGATGTTGAAGGTTACCGATATGGGTATACAGCACGGTAAGTGAGGGTTCGTGGATTCATTTTTGTGCTTCTTGATCTTAGTATTCAAGACATGCAGGTGATTATTCATTTTATCAGTTTGCACTAGTTTTTGAAAAAATTTCAAGTGTATCTACGTATTTTAATAAGTAGGCTCAAGAATGGTTCCAGATTTTTTCACACCTGCTTCTGCCGGTACTGGTGTAAGGTAGTTACAATAGTCTTGATCCTGTTACTTGCCGGGACAGGCAAGTTATTGCTTTTATGTGTATTATTGCTAATTATTTCAAAATTGTAAATAGATTCCGGGATTCTTTGAGATTTCGTGACGTTTGTGGAAATCGATGTGGATAGTAATTCATACAGTTTAATACTTGGAATTTTTGTATTATCATTCATATGTGTTACCCACCAAATAGTACTATTAAAGGTTTGCGTGATAGTTGTGGAAATACCATATTATATGAGTTTATATATTTTAATTCCAGATATTTGGTATAGTGAGATATACAAGAAAAGAAACAAGAAATTCTTGTGACATTATTTTGCAATTTATCTCACGCTTTCAACAGCACAGTAAATGAAATGAGCTTTATAGCTAACAGGAAGTCATCAAATGTTAAAACCCCATCACTTTCAGATGAAACATATTCATTCTGTTGTACCTCAAGGCCTAATCCCATAGTAATAATTATAATAGAATTTATTCATCAATCAAACATTAGTTATTTATTTATTTATTTAGCAGTATAAATGGGATACCCCTGTCTTACAATGTTGTAATACAATTGTATAAAATTAATCTCTTACACAGTAAAGACCAACTTAAAACTAATATATAATTTCATTACCTACATAGTAAATACATAATTCTTGACCTCATGTTTGAATACTTCCAAAGAGATGTGAAAAAAATTTAGACCCGACTCGATGGCCTCTCTCAAAATTATTGATAGTGGACTATTGTGTCCATGGTTTGTCACGTGCTTGTTCACCATGAAGACAGATTTATCATCCCTTGTTTTGCTTTGCTTTACCTTCAAAAAGATGAACACATTATGCACAGAAGAATTATTGAATAAAAACTGAAAAAATACAATTACATTAAGACCAATTACCAGTTTCCACATTTGAAAAAATATTCAGTAAAGGGGAGTTATTTAATTCTATTTGGTCACCAAAATAAATGACCTAAATTCTCAAATATTTTCATTTCTATACATTATAAAAGATCGAGTTTCAAACTTTTCCCTTCTAAATGTAACACGTCATAGTCATTATTGAAACTCATGTCCTTCTTTCTAAAGATGGTTTGCAAATGTGGAAACAACTTCTATGCTCTTTGGGGAAAAGTTCTCCCAGTTTGGCCGATAAGGTTTTGGGCAAGAGTCATAAGTCAACTTATATACTCCTGATCCATCTGACACTGAAGTTTTGTCTTCATTGTCAATAAATTGGCTTAAATTATTATTTGTTCTGTGAGCCCCGTCGGAGCATTGATTTTTTAAAAAACGATCGATAATATTGGTAGATTCACCAAGATTGGCAGTGTTCTATAGCGGACGCTATCGTTTCTTGAAGTTGGGTAGACCTGGTTCATGGCTTGTTTTTGTAATGTCGCTAAATCAAAGCAGAAGCCCTAACTAGCAAATTGACAAATTGAAGATTTTAAAAAATATGCCATTTATTTCCAACAGGAGTAACCAGTTATAGGAAATGCTGTTACTTCAGAGGAAAATATATGAAATAAATATTAAAAATAATGGAATATAGAAATGTATAAAAGTAAATGCTAAAACAAAGTATACATAAAATGTTCATATATGTAGAATTTCAAAAGATGGATGAAAAATTGAGTATTTATTTATTGTTTATTGATTTATTCATTTAAGTAGGACAATCGTAATTTACAAAAAATAAAATAGTTAACATACCTATTTTACACTAAATATAACTTATAATAAATGTTAGTATAAAGATATATAATAAATTTGAGTATAAATATACATATACACACATATATACATATCTATAAAGTTAAATACAGTATAGAATATTTGAATTGAAGGGGTTATATTTTTTAGGAGTGATTAATTTTTGGGAAAGAAAGTTTTTGGATGAGAGAATCTTCCAAAGAAAGGAAGGAAGTAAATCTATACATGGATGTGTAGATCATGCAAAGAAGTAACTTTCAGACACAAAC
>WOGJ01159554.1:0-12521 GCA_015342185.1 Leptinotarsa juncta | reverse complement strand
ACTTGCCGATCCTTTATTTTTAAAGACTGGTATTCCTTTGGATTCCTTAATATTTGGGAACTCACCTGCAGTGAAGGATTCGTTGATTAAATAGGACAAGGGCTCAGCGATGTATCCAGCAACACATTTTAAGACTTTGCCACTTACCTCGTCGATACCTTCCGCTGGTTTTGATGTGGTTTTTTTTATTAGAGTGATTACCTCTGTTGGTGTTGTTGGAGGAAGAAAGAAGCTCATGTGAAATTTATTGATTTCCAAATGATATTTGGGAATTGCATTATTATTTTGATTCTTTTCTATAAAATATTCATTGATTGAATTTGCCATACTTTCAATAGATAGTTAAGTTGACATTACTAAAAAAATTATCAATGCAGGTTGATGATGGTCAATGCAGGTCATGAATAAATAAATAATGCTACACATATTGATTTTTTTATTCGTCATGAAAAACTATTTTCTTTTTAGAGCCAAATATGAACTGTTTTGAATTTGAATGACACTATCCAGAGAACTCCAGTTGATTCCTCACGCCTGATTCGCTTAGAATGGATATTCTGGATGTTTCTTGACCCTGAAAATATATGATTTATTAGATTTTGAAAATTATGTCATGTGTTGAGTTTAATTGTATAAATGAAATAACAGAATTCTAAATACTACCGAAGAGTCAAATTTCCGAATGAATATGAATATTTAAATTTCTAAAACAACTTTGGAGTGGATGATGTGTCAGTTTCAGTAGCTGTCCCAGTGGTCTGATTAGAGGATTGAGAGTTCGACAATCTCCCAAACCATGAAGCATTGGTGTTGGTTATAAATCACAGTGAAACGTAAGATCTGTTTAAAATCTGTTTTTCCATTAATCAGCTGTCGCCTCCATACGCACGACAACTCTCAGAAATTGAGAAACTTGTGCGAGCTAAGAACTAACGAGGTCTTACCTTTTAACGTGTGATTCCTAACAAGATGAGTGAATATATCAATTATTTCTGGTTTCATTGAACATTCTCATATAAAACGGTTGAATTTTCAACTAATTCGCAAATAATGAATTGTTTTCAACAATTTCAGATATATTTATAATGTCTGGCTAGGTTAGGTTTGCTCCAACAGTTACCATAACTGAGTTCGCGATAAGTCGTTCATTCTGTTTTTGTTGAATTCGTTTAAATCATTTCTAAAAATATTAGTTTGGCTAGAAAATACCAGCATTTTTAGTCTCATTCTTTTATTCTTTCATAACGCTCACCCAAACTCTACAATATACTCTCCTTCACTATTTCTATACTTTTTCATTGGAATTTTTTACTGTTCAAAACATTGTTTCAAATTATTTTCTAAAAGCATGTTCATAGTTTCCGTCACTTTTTCGGTTTTAGCTTTCACTGCATTGAACCCCGTTCTTTCCAATAATTCCTTCACATCCAAAAAAATAAAAAAGTCACACGGCGCTAGATCTGGTGAATAGGGTGGAGGTTTCAACACAGTGATCGTATATTTGGCTGAAAGTAACTTAATCTGATGGAATATTGACTTGTCATATATTGACAATTTACCCATGTGATGTGTAGCCGTTGTATTGAATTTTTTGGTTGTTTGTTTTGTTTTTGTTATTGTTTATTGACTTTTATTATGCTATACCGCTATATTTTTGCAGAAGTCAGGTTATCTGTATTTATGCATATACTTTTCAATAAATATGACAGATTTTCACATTCAATCAATATCGTTTTTCTTGCCATCAAAGTACAAAATTTTCAGAAATATTATTGCATAACAACGAAAATATTGTTGTCAGGTTGTGATTCTATATATTTTATCATCTGATGAAATATACAGAATGATAAAATATATAGTACCTATCACAAGATGACAACAATGTTTTCATGTTAATAGTCAATAATATTTTTGGAAAGTTAGTGCTTACTATTATGGAATTTTAGTATAACTTGTAAACGCTATATAACTTTTCAGTCGATCATCTGTTGGACAGAAAATCATGAATAACAACTCGAAATGTAGCAAATTCTACCAAAACAGAATTTTCCACTTTATGAATCTGGATCCTTGTTGAAAATCAAAATTGACAACTAAAGTTCAATATCGATAAAATAGTTCCCTTTTTCATTAAACATCAACTGTGGCACATTAAGATTTGTCCCCACCAAGTATCCTGTTTCATATATAAATGTAGTTGTAATCTGTCTTGTCTTCAAACATAACACCACTGACGGGTCGAAACAGCGCTATCTGGTGTTTAATTATGAAAGCGTTTCATTTGGGCTTTTCTGGCGATCCCATAGATGGTGTCTTCGAGAGGGGAGATGTCATCTCCCTTACTCAATATCTATTTGTTCGAAACAAGTATTAATGTCTAATATTGTTTCTCAAACTTGTGAATACTCACCCCTTGAACATGAGTTCGAAATTCAATATTTTCAAATCACGATTCAGGTCGTTCAGCTCCTTCATATCTTGGGAATCCAACTGAAAGTCAAAAATATTGAAATTTTCTCTTATCCTTTCTGGATTTTTACTCTTCGGAATAACAACGATGTTTTTCTGGTGGATATGTCGCAGTAAAATTTGTGCTGGAGTTTTATTATACTTCTTAGAAATTTTGAGGACAACAGGATTGGACAGAATGTCAGGAATACTGAAATAAAAAACAAGACTCAAAACTCAACGTACAAGCAGTATGAAGAAAATAAGTATGTGTGATTGATGACTTGTTTATTTTGTGAAAATTCATGATCACTTTGATGAAATGAATAAAAACACTTTTGTGTAATTTCCACTAGTTATTTATTTTTATTTTATTTATAATTAATGGAAATTGCTTACGATGTACTGTTTGGAACCTTTGGTTTAGTAATGAATATTAATGGAGTTCTTTCCCAACACCAAATCGTTATTTTTAACACTTCGACACGTATTTCGATCAATAAGTGATCATCTTCAAGAGGAAAATTAAACTGTTTAATCTAATGTGGTTGTCTTGCGGCGCCTGAGGAAGCTATTGTATAGCGAAACACCTGAGGCGTTTTTGTAAAACGGTTTAGTGAAAATCTCACAATGAAGTGTTTCAAACCGATCGATAATAAGGTCTTCGTCGAATCTGGACTGATTTTTCCAGTTCTGAATGACACATCAATATGAGATTTCACTGAAAAGTTTACAGAACCGCGACACGTGTCTCACCACACAACAGCTTACACAACAGCGTCTTCAGGCGTTGCTCAAATTATTGAAAAAGAATCCCACAAAGTGTTACTTGAATATGTTATAATGGATTTCCATCAAATATATGCTGAGTCCACCACAATTCTTTCATTTTACATTCCCAAACTTGACAAAAAACAGGGATAAATTTTAGTACCTAACAATTCATTATCAATAAAACCTCTACAGGTGTTCAATAACTTCTTCAGATGAGTGTTGCACATATTAAACACGTGTTGTTGCTTCTTAAACAGTTTGGTGGAAATCTTCCAATCAAGTGTATCTTGAATACATTATCATGGATTCAGTATCAGCCAGTTCCACCACACACATAATTTTGTTGTTGTTCCAGCTTGGGTCTAAGAAGGGCTCGCAGCATCGCGACTTTTACCAAATAAATCAAAACTTTGTTACTTGCAAATAGGTAGGCAAGTAAAACGAATTTCGACGTTTATATGTATTTTTTCGTTACCAATCATTTTCTGTGTCTTTGTTGTTTTTTGTTTCAACTCAATTTGTTACAGAACATAAGCAATTGAGTTGTCTTCTGAATGAATTTTTTCACCTTGCTTCTTAGTGATTATTTACATATCAGCACAGCACTAGCTGATTGACGCCAAGCATTAGATCTGAATCAATAATTCTTTCCAGGTCCAGGTAGTTTCAATGAGTAAAATTTCTTGTTTCAGCTAAGACAGTAATGATAATAATATAATAATAATGTTTATTTCTTTGGTTGAAAACTACAGTTGAAAGAAATCTATGCACAATAAACAAAGAAAATGTCAAGTCCAAAAGTAAATATTAAAAAAATCATATAAATGTAAGTAACTATATGTAACCATATTTTTTTAAGAACAAAACACAAGCACTACAGGAAAATCTTCAAGGCGCTCTCAGAGCGGTGCGAAAGTAGCAATTCACATTGGATTGATTCGCTGGAGTTCTCGCAGTTCTCCAGAAGAAAGACTTCTTAAACAGTGAAGTTCGAGGTGTGGAACCTCGAACCTCAATATAACGAAATATAACGTCAATATAACACACAATTTCTCAAGTATTCTGTGATTCAAAGCAAAACACTTAAGAGTAAATACTATAACAAAATTTGCTAAAGCTGAAGATCTCAGGTTAGCTGACTGGTGAAGTCTTGAATGGTGTAATAAGTTCTTTGAATTAGCATTATTTTCAGCTGACTTTTGAATATATTTATATTTCGGAAATTCTTTTAAGGGTTATTGGAAGCATGTGGTATAATTTACACCCATGTACTCTGTTTTCATACCAAGAAGTTCTTTGAGCGTATGGTAAGAGTAGATCTTTAGAACGAGTATTCACCCTTTGCCCATTGGAAGCTTATGTTTGGTCACCTAATTCGAAAATTAACTTTTTTTTATCAGAGTTGCCTTTCATTAAATATATGCGTACATTTAGAAGCGAAACGAGCACAAAATAAATATTGGAAACTTACTCCTGTCCCAAAGCAGACAAGCCACGGTTACCCAAAGATGAGTAGGATGTCACCACTATGTTGTTCTTTCGGCAGAACTCAATTAGCTCTGGTTGTTGCAGATAAATATGGTGCTCTGTTTGTAAGTTGTGCGGAGTGGTCCTGCAGTGTCCAATGATTCTTTCTATTTGACTTTTATTGAAATTGGAGATTCCAATTGCCTTAGCCAAACCCAGATCGTATTGTTTTTCCATTGCCTACAAATAAATCGATTCATTGATATTATGTTGACCAAGTACACTATTAACAAAATACTCTTTTGACACTTTTTGGCTTCAATTTTTTGAAATGTACTGAACTAAAGATGGGTCGATACTCCATAAAAATTTCGATGAACTTCCTATGAGAAAATATGTGGATCATCAACAATTATTGGATATGAAAGTGAATACTTTTTGCAAAAGTTGTTTGCTTGTTGTATTGAAATGAAGTGGTGGAAGCCAAAAAAGTTTTTCAACCAATTTTCTGGATTTATTATCATCTACGTGGTGCAGCTGATGAAGCCAATAGCCAGAAGCACGTGTCCGTGGTTTGCCCCCCTTTTTTGGAGTGTTATGTCCCTTTTTGATTATATCATTTACCCACGACAACCTCATCCCTCAACAACAAATTTGCCAAACTACTGGAAACAATCTTGTATAGCCGTATTCATCGGTCCTATCAACATATAATATTTAACTGATCAACATGGTTTTATGAATTCAGCCTGCGGGTTGAACCACCGGCTACCGACCGACCACATTAATTGACCACATTGATCCAATTATGAACTCAGCTTAGGGTACTTACCGTCTAATTATAAGGAAATGTAAGAATATCCATAATATACTCATACGAATTTCTGTATTTCAGTTTGGTGAGGCCAAAATTAGAATACGGATCCATAATAGAGAATCCCATATACAATCCCATCTGCAATTGATAGAGTACAAAAAAATCTGAAAGTCTCAGTTTTGAAATCATTGGAACTTATAATAATAATTATTATATATTAATGCAAAGCATATGCGGTCTCGGCCTATATCCATCGACATAACGCGGTCCTAAGAGTGCTATATTACCATCTACGGCACTCTTACGATATTAACGAGACACCTGTGTGTGTACAAGAAACTAAATTAGTCTTAACAAGTCACTGCAATCAGTTTCGTTATTCAAAAGTTTAACTTAAAACATAATTGCGGTGCATTTTTCTTCTATCTGCTATAAACTGTATATTAGGCAAATTTGTACTTTGCCTTAAGGTTAGTTATAATTGTGGTGCTCGAGTAACTAAGTTTTTATATATCAAGAACCTCACCTCATACATATCGATGAGATACGCGTGATAAAGAAATATAGAAAGTGAGTCGAATTCTTTTCACATAGTGAATCACTTTGAAGATGGAGGTGTTTTGTTTCGTGTTGTCTTTATAGATAGGTCATTTTAAAATCAAAATTTATAGTTCTATTTGCGTGCATTTTATCACACCTTATTATTATTAGTTACAAACTGGTGTGACAGTATGACAGAAAAAAATGTAGACGTATATGCTTCGCTACTTTTGAAAAGTCAAGGCTAGTCGCTAGTATAAATATAGTTATTTTTCATTAATTGTATAATTTCCTTCAGACTTCTCTGAAATCAGGAATTTTCCAGCCGTAGATCTACCAGGATAAATTTAATTCTACTTAATAGTCCAGTGGAACGTTCAGACTACTTTAAGGGAAAATTATAGCTTAATTGGATGGAGTTGCTGATATATTGTAATTTATTCCAAGTGAAATTACACATCTCACCTTTCTACGTCGATAATATTTTCCTGACAGGTATTTTCTAACTTGATGTTAATTTTCTCTTTTCAGCATCGTTTCAGGCTATTCAAACGAAACGGAACTCTGAATTCCGCCAGTATGAATATTTCAGAAGATTTGATGTAGTCTCAGAACATTTTGTATGTGGGGATGAAATTTGTTGAAATTGAATACTAGTGTTGCCCTAAATATTTTAAAGCTGCATATAAAGCTTTGTGAATGTAACAAGTTTGGTAATCCATTGTCTTGAGAGGTGTTATTTAACAGATTTGAAATTTATGCAGGATCAAATGAATGAAAACGAATGGAATGGTGAAAATATTGATAAAAAAGTTTTTGCGTCTCGGGACACCCAACAGAAGTGATATCTTAAACTAATTTAAGTTGAATTATTTAATTTTGGAATTGTTTAACTTGAGAAAAGCTTAGGATATTACTTAAATTGTATGTATTGATATTTTGATAATGTAGAGAACGGTTATTCATTAATAAAATCTTTTATTGATTATTTTGTGTATGTACATATATAATAGCTACCAAAAGTCAATTGTTACTTTTGAAGGATTGAATAACATACAGAACATTAGTATCATCATTTTAAGCCACGTTTCATGTAATAAAAGAATATTACGTGCTTGCTGGTTATATTTTTATAATACTGTCAACAGTATATGTCTGTCGCACACTAAACACTGAGCGACTGTCCGACGAGAGAAGGATACTGCCTTCCGCTGACGTATGCGTGAGAAAAAGGAAAGCAAAACAGACTGGCTTTGTAACTTGTTAAATAACGGAGAGGTTTCCCTCCCAAGAGAAGTTATCACTTCAAAATGAAAAATGATTTGTCCGAAATATTCGGTTGAATCAGAAATACTGTCGAAAAATTGAGGGAAAATGAATAGTAAAAAAATTATGTAAGTTGTTACTCAAAATGAAAATAATTATGTATCATTACATGAGTTAAATAATAAGTCGAATGTCATACAACCAAGTTATTTTAAGACGTTTCTATTATTGCTATCGTTTACAGTTTCGAATACTATAAACTGAAATAATTATCAATACACAACCATATATACTTTTACAACCACTGTCGGTGATAACAGACTGTTCTTACTGGTTTTATTACCTGAATTTTATTTACCTGTGATAATGTGATTACGCTAATCTGAAACCGGCAAGTAGACCACGAAAATGTGGTCATTTAGTCAGGATACATCCGCAAAGTTTAAGTTTTTAATTGAGTTTGCAACCCTTCCTTGCATAGTGCAAAATTTGGGTTGTTTGGATTCGGTAATTCGTGGTTGCATTCCAAAGGATGGTGTGAAAACTTCGAATCATTTTTATCTTTTCTGAAGGACGATTTATGTTCAGCATACCGTTTTGAGAAATTTCTCCACATTTTTTCATATTGGCCACTTTATCTTTGGCATTGAGAAGGAGATCAGATAACCTTGCATGTGGCGCCTAAAGCTTCTTTCACGTTATTTTTTCTGAAAAATACCACCGTTGTCTCTGTTCTTCACCAAATTATTTTATAGTCACGAATTTCTTGATTTCTGACCAATTTCTGGATTTGGTTTGCGTTGAAACCATAATTCTGTCCAATCTGCATGATTGTATTGATTTTTAGGGTTATAACTACCATGTAACAACGGTTAAATCAATCGATTCATCGAAGAATTCAATCTTTAGATTGTTATAATAGTTTCGAGTTTGATTCATTTCCGAAAATAGTCATCTTCACATACTTTAACTTTTAAATTCTTGATTTTCAATATGAATAGTACCATTTTGGATAACTTTTATGTGTTATAGAATTGACCAATACTTGGAGAAAATCCACAACGTATTCAAGTTACAGTTCATTGTAAAATTTTCACTGAAGAGTTAACGAAACCGCAGCACGAGTTTCACTGTATAATAGCTTCTTCCTAGCAAAATACGTTTGCGATTTTGTAGCCTATTTGGTATACACCTCCTATTAAACTGTTGTTTGAATGATACATATTTCTCAAACTCCCAATATCTCAGCTAAAAACAGGATGTACGAGTATTGAACAATTTCAACCGGTGAAAAGCTGGTTCGAGGCCGGATGATTGACTTTCACCGCCTATTGTCCAACCTGTACCAGGAATCGCACGTTGAAAAGTGAGACCTTCAGCTCATACACGTTTCAATTTTTAAGGATCGTCGTTCATACATAAACATATTTAACATCAGTAGTATTAGCAGTCGCGGTTTTATTGTCCACTCTTTGCCAACACACCATATTTGCCATTTTGCTGTTTGACTGGTGAGCTTATTTTGAATAAAGAAAACAACAAATGTACAAATACCTTTTTTGTTTTTTCACGGAAAGCAATTCTTGTAATGAGCCTATCCTCACAACGAACACTCCTTCCAGTATTCGAAGCTTTTTGCAGTTATTCATTGTCTTTCCGTTAATTATAGAAAATTGAACGTTTGAGTCTCACGAAGGAAATTTTAAGATAGGTCAAGTACGATGGAAATTTACCGCAGATTTTCTGCGGTCGATATTCATCGAGAACTGTTTCCAAGCTATATTTTATTGAAAGCAACGAGCTATAAACTTGCACAGCGAATAAACTTGGAGAAAAACTAACCGTTTCCATCTTTGGACAATGATGAATGTCCTGGAAATATTGAACGGTGGAACATACTTTCGCTAAAAGACAGCAGGAGTCTCGCAAGAAGAAAAGCCGTCACAACCAGTACTTGCACTTCACTACATCAAAGAACTGTCGAAAAGGATGAGAGAAATTGGATCCAATTACAACATCAGAAGCCGTCACAACAAGTACTTGCACTTCCCTACATCAGAGAATTGTCGGAAAGGATAGGAAGAATTGGTTCCAAGTACAACGGCTGCACTAGCTTCAGATGCGGAAACACTATTCGCCACTAAACGCGGACTGCGATTCTAAGTATTGTGAAACCATGAGGCCATTGAAAGTCCGTATTGCCGAGCACAATAAATACACATACAGCGAAGAGAAACCAGAGAATTTGGTAAAGCAGAGCATGTTTGGACTCATCAACATAGCATCAAGTGGACCCAAGTTGAGATCATCTACAGGGAGGAACACTTGTTTAGGAGGAAATTCAAAGAAGCCGCATACATATTGTCCAAGTCAGCATTTAGCTAAGCTAGCATAGAGATAGGCAACATATTAAAATCTATAATCGAGCGAAAAACGGTCAACTCCCGCCAAACGAGGGATAAGTGAAGGCACTCGAATGACATAAATATTCATATCTCGGAGGACGATTGTGGATACTAACAATCGAAACTTCGTAAAGTAACTTGGTTTGGTTTCTTTCAATTTTTATTTATTTAATTGTTCATTTTTAAATTCATTGCCTGTATTTAACTTCATTGTAATTCCATTCCAGGTTTTTTGCTCAATATAACTGTTATTTCTAGCTATTCATTTAAATTTTTCATTTTATTGGTTGTTTCAGGGATTTCAAATTATTCTGTATGATATTAAAGAATGGAAGTCATAACCAATTAAATTCACCATGAAACATTGTCAACCACCTTCAAACACAAATGGATATATTTCAAGATATATATTTAGGGAAAGAGATTCAATATTTATAAATGCCTAAACATCTAGCCTACAGTGATAGATGCCGATAGAATCTTGGATCAGAAAAACCAACAACCAATAGAAGTATTTGTCAGGAACAGACGTGAATTGCGCAGAATCGGAAACCAATCTTGTCAATCGAGTTGTCTCTGCTAATAACTCCCAATTCCAATTTCTATTACTTGTCAGGGTTCCTACACGCCTACTCCAGAAAATATAATCGCTTTGGCTCATCACGGTGTTCACCCGGTATGAATTAAAAGCTTGAAAATGGCATTCGTCGGATTACCGTCGGAAACTAATTGTAGAGACGTCTAGGGCTTTGTTTCGAGGATCTACGAGAACCGGGTTGAATTCATATCCGAAAATAAACAGCTTCCAGCTAAGCTTTGTACCAGGGCCCGATGAATCGACAAGAATGTTTGTGTTACTAGAAGTAGGTGATCAGAGCTTGACGTCGATGTTTGTGTATTTTCATTCGGAAATTCACAAGGTTGCAACTTCCAAATTGTCTGTTGTAGTCTGGGATCAGACTGAAGTTTGGCTCTTGAGTTGTATTTGGGTTGAGAAGTTGCAGAGAAAGATTTGTTTTGACAATATCTAGACCGAAGTCATCTTAATTTTGAACAGTTTGGAGCCTGGACCCCTTACCCTTACGACTGGCGCTTGTCAGAAGGACAAATGGGTCATAACTGCTAATGGGATGGCAACATAAATTTCCTCAGACATCGGTACCGCCCTGCCTGGCTGGGGTGAGATGGAGAAAAAATTGTTCATCTCTTAACGGGGGACATGAGGGCCCTATTCGACAGAGTCTCCGTGCCTTCTATATCGGAAGGAGTTGTCTGCAGCATAGTGCAGCATAGTGTATAGCTTCCCGAACCAACGGTTGACAATATCTACTGAGGTGGTGTGAGCTTTATTAATAAAAAATTTGGAACCGTATAAAAAATAGTTTTAAAAACTCTTTAAATGAAAAATCTGGTGAAATTTCATTTTCAATAAATTCGACACACGATCTACAGGGAAGTAATGAGAGTCAGGAGGTAACTCTTTACCTTGAGTCATACATCCTTGATCTATTAGACCCCCAGCATCCAGCGAATGAAATGAAGGCAAAAGTGTCCCTCTTAAGGGACATCTTTAATCACAGTCATTTGAGTTATCTCCTCTTCGAGACTAGATGTTACGTATATATTCAACTCATCAGCTATATACTCTTGGGATAGGAAAGATTCCTGCATAGTATACAGTTCATAGTATAGTTTATCTATACGTCAGACATTCCTGATGATACATTAAAAATTCACCTATGCAGATCTCCGCATCTAGTTCGATCGAATCGTCTTCAGTCTAGTGAGGATTTGATCGGCGGTTATTCTGCGACTTCTTTTGTCAGATAGGTAAGCAACACCAATTTGTTGCTTAAGGCTTTGGTCCAAGGCAGATTCATAAGATATCCTGCTCGATGAGTCGTTTCCTGGCTGCACCTCCTAGCCTCCTAGGTTTGTCCTAGAGGATGACAGAGAAGATGACAGGAAGGATAACAGGAACGAAGACAGGGAAAACGAGATGACTATAAAATCAAAAGTGTACCTCCACACAGAGGATTCCGTTTATAATTTTTTTTCTATCAATCAGCACCGCCCGTCGACCAGTAAGATTGTTTATCCGTATTCAGTAATATATTGTAGTTCGAGGTGATACATGAAAGGTTGATATGCCTACACGGTTTTTAGTTTTATTTTACTATACTACATATTATCTCCACAATAGGAAGACTTAACAAATTATCTCTGGTCTGGATTCCTGGCAACACTGGCCTGGAAGGCAATGAAGCTGCTTACTTCCTTGCAAAGGAGGGTGCTGCAAGTAGCTTTATCGGACCAGAACTTGTTATTGGCATTGCTTTAGGTTTTGCCAAACAAATATTGAATATCTGGATGGCAAGAAGATTTAAAGACTTCTGGCAAATTATTTTAGGATTGGCTCACTCCAAGGCGTTCATTCAGCCTTCGAAGCTTTAAACCAAACAGTTGTTGGACTACAGAAGGGGTGAACTACGATGTCTAACTGGCCTCCTTACAGGTCACTGTCGTCTGAATGGTCACATGGAGAGGCTCGGACTGTCTGAAGACAGTGTGTGTTGCCTATGTTAAGGAAAATGATGGAACAGCAGAGCATATACTTTGTGCCTGCCCCGCTGCGGGCTGAATCAGGTTTCAGAGTTTGATGAAACCACACTTCTACCATCTGACTTGAAAGATCACTCACTATATAAACTAATTGGCTTCGTCAAGAAGCGGGTTTATTTGGTCGATTTGAATAGGTGTCAGCCACAATAAACTCTTGCGGGTTGCGGATGAGGGTCGAATAG
>WOGJ01159446.1:0-11164 GCA_015342185.1 Leptinotarsa juncta | reverse complement strand
TACTGAAAAAGTTGATGAAAGTGTTCAAACAGTTTGTCTCACCAACAATAATTCTAAAGTTCTTCTAAAGATAGCTCTTATCAAGATTTATGGCCCAAAAGGGTACCTATATGAATACTTATGCTCTGTTCGATGTGGGATCAACCATATCTTTGATAGAAAGTCAGATTGCAGAACAATCAGGATTATCAGGGGAAATAAAACCTTCATGCATGCAATGGGCTAAGAATATTGTTTCATATAATGAAGGTTCAAAATGTATCAATATGAAAATTTCTGGAGTTCATGAAGGGGCAAGAATCTTCCAAATGAGTGGTTTGAGAACAGTAACAAATTTGTCTTTACCTTCTCAAACCATCGTGATGGATAATTTCAAAGATTATGTACATCTTCAGGGACTACCTACCGATTGATTTGGAAAAATAACAATGTAACTTCACCAGAAAGTAAATCAAATGCTATGAGAAGGTTGATTTGTATTGAGAAAAAAATGTTGAGGAATAAATCATATTTTGATCAGTACTGCAACAAAATCAGTGACTGCTTTAAAAAGGAGTACATTCGAAAATTAGAAACTTATGAGGCGATTTAACATAAATTCTCGCACATGGTATCTTCCACATTTTGGTGTCGTAAATCTTAATAAGCACAATAAGTTGAGACTTGCTTTTGACGCTGCGGGAAGAGTAATGGTACCAGCTTAAGTGAAAACCTTCTGTAAGGTATTATCTGACTTTGTTACCAGGTGTTCTGATGCGTTGGGATATAACCGAGATGTGCCATAGGGTAAAAATTGGCAAGCAAAGAGATTGTGTCTCAACATAAGCCAAGAGAAGAGTTTTGGCAAGAAAATCGAATAGCTTGAAGCAAAGGGTCAACTTGACAGAAAAAGCTCGCTTTTTAATCTTTCAGCGTTTATTGATGATGACAAACTTCTTGAAATGCACACAATAATCAGCCAGGCTCTTTGTTCAGGTGAACTCGTAAAGAAACCTGTGATTTAAGATCACAAAAATGCTACTGTTGATATGATATTACAGCATTTCCTTGAAAAGAATCATCATCAGGGAAAGGAAATGGTTTTAAATGATTTACGTCAGGAATATTGGCTGATTAAAGGAAAACAAGCTGTAAAAAATATTTTCCATAAGTGTCGTTACTGTAAATTGAAAAAATCGAAACCAAATACACCGAAGATGGGAGATTTGCCATTAATGCGCCTCACACCAGGCTTAAAACTATTTACTTATACTGGTATTGATTATTTCGGGTTCTTGTATGTCACAATTGGAAGGCATAAAGAAAGACGTTGGAGAGTTCTTTTCACTTGTATGACAATTCGTGCAATTCATTTGGAAATCACACACTCCCTCACTGCTGATGGTACAATAATGGCCATAAGGAGGATGATATCACAGCGGGGTCCAATCAGAGGCCTTTATTCAGATAATGGTACAAATTTCAAGAGAGCGAATGAAGAACTTTTGAAATTGTACCATGAACTTGATCACCAGGAGCTAACTCGAAGAATGACAGAGATGGAGATAGAATGGCACTTCATTCCACCTGGTAGTCTACAAATGGGTGGATGTTGGGAAAGGTTAATAGGCTCGGTCAAGAAAATTTTGGGGGTAACTTTAAAGGAAGAATCTCCTAAAGATGAAATTTTATTAACATTGTTCGCGAAAATCCATTTCCGATAAAATTTGAAGAACAAAACCTAAGAAAGCAGTGGAAGAAATCCCAAAGGATGGCAGAGATATTTTCGTCAAGATGGATCAAGGAATATTCACCGACTTTATCGAAGCGTGCAAAATGGATCAAGGATGATGAACCTGTTGCGGTTGGCGATGTAGTCGTTATTGCAGAAAGGAAAGAACAATGTTACGAGAGTAGTCGGGGTGAGAACATCTACAAGGGTCTTCAAACGTCCTGTTACCAAAGTCAGTAGGGTGGATGTTGCATTTGGTGAAAATGGTTACAGTGGTTACAGATTATATATTTTGTTTATTTGTTGCTTCCAAATCTATGTTATTCATGTATCAGTCAATATATTTTTTGTTTCATTTAGTTAGCTCTGAATGTAAAATTTGGTATTTTCTTGAAAAATAAAGTATCTAAGGAAATTACAGTGGTACAAAAAATAGGTGAATGAAATCTAACAAACCGTCTAAAGTGACTTTTTTCAAACTTTTATGATTCAATCATATTGATCATTGAATATAAGGGCAACTTTGTATGAGGAAACCTATTCCGAAAAATTTGCAATTTAATATTTTTCTATCGACAGAATATTTACTACACGGTTTCCAAATTCTATCAGTGGCCATGATTGCGCGACGTTAGATAGCAATCAATTGATTTGATCATGCCAGGACGACTAAATTACACAAACGAAGGATATTCAAAAAAAACTATTATTTACGGAGACTCTGATTGAAGTTTTTCAAGGGCATGTGATACATTTGCAACATGATTTCCGAAAAGAAAAAAAAATATGTATGTAGTCAACGATGTGATCCGTTGACACACTGCAAACACAATGGGACAGACTTTGTCCTATTGATGTGTGCTATTTCCATAGGAGGAATAAATTACATTATTTTCTATTGGGAGTTTAAAGGCCATGGTAGAGGAGTTAGTCGTGAAATTCTTCAGTTTACTTCGAGAGCGCGTTGAATAAAAAGCTATACAACATGAAAGCTAGTTGTTCGGGGACCGTGAAGCGTTCGAAACAATCAGCATCAAAAATAATTGAACAAACAATTGTTACGAATGTACATGATTATTCTTTGAGAATACAATACCCGCCCGAAATAAAAAGTCAGGAGGGAGCAGTGCAAAAATGCGCGAGTATGACCGATGTTAATAGAAAAATAATTTTTTGAATTTTTAGGGGAACTCAAGAAAAACAAAAGCTTCTTGCAGCCGAAAGTATACACTGGCAGGAAGTGTTTGGGTATCAATGAAGAAGTCAGGAATTCTATTAGGAGAATGTACTTACACTCGTTTTTCATAAAAACGAAATACCTACATTAAGTAGAGTTTTGCCAGTTACTCGTAAATACAGTTTTCTCCTGATATGAGAAGAACTAGATTATGGAAGATATCACAAGAGCTGAACTTCACTTTTTAAAACATGAACAAAGCATGTTGATAGAAAAAAAAAGAGATTGTAAAATCGAGAAAAATATATTTAAGAGAAATAGAGAAAGCCAGAACACTGGTTGGATCTATTTTCAATTTCGACGAAACATGGGTCAATGCGGGTAATACCGTCTCAAAGTTTTAGCAAGATCAGAACGTCGAAACTCAAAAGTGTGTCTATCAGTCACATTTTTCTACTTCTTGAAAATGTGTTCAAAGTCAAGGCGAAAACTTCAAACAATACAAAACGTTGAGCACGGTACAACTCAAAATTCAAATGTTAAAATTTTCAACCGCGGAAACTTATTCTATTCGTTTACACATCTGGTGACCACTTTATCGATTTTCATTGTCATTTTAATATCATTAGTTTCAATAATAATAATATCATATTGTTTTACCTCAAAAGACAAATTGTATCTACATTATAATGTTTTGATATGAATAGGTCGGAGGAAAAAGCTGTATAGTCTTGAAAACGTCACCAAAGAACAAATATTTTATTTTTATATACAAAATTTCGTAAATTCAAGTTACTGACAAATTAGATTTTTTTTCGATAATTCATCAAATGCAGTAATTTTTTGCCTTTTCCAAATTCACAAGACACGTTCTCACTATCACACTGTCACCACTGAACTGGCTAGGTTGGCGTGAAGTTGTCTGTAGTTGATGGTGGGGTGAAGACCAAAAGTAAATAATGAACTATTTTGAGCCTAATATGAATGAAGAAATGTATGATGAAATACACGACTGCGATCGATCTGTCATTGAATATCTGACACGTTCAAAAATTTCCGAATTATTCCTTATAACATTACAATTGTCTTTTATCTGGTTCCTAAAATCATTCACATCTAGTGCAGGAGTTTTATATAAAAAAAGATGACCCCATGAGTAAAAATCTAGAAAATTCATATCAGGACTACGAGCTGGCTAATTTTAAAGTTCTACACGTCCAGTCAAAATAATAAAAAAATGTGGCATATTATATAATGAAGCGGACATTTCTATCATGAAAAGTCACATTAGAAATTTCGCAAAAATATAACATGCTGAAACGTCACTTTGGTCACTTTTACCGCAACGAAAAATACGCATTTTTCAAGCATCATTTCTTCCAAAAACCCATATGATTTGCAATGTTAACGTGTCACTAAAAGTTGTGTGAAAATGAGCGCATCTCCATCTCATTACCTGTTAGTTTGAAAAAATAACCGTCCACAGATGTTGGAAATTTTTATTTAGTCAAACAATTGAAATTGAATCAATCAAAAATCCTTTTCTGTATAAAGAGTTTTCACTCAGGATATTAGTAAAAATAAAAAATCAGTCTACTTTGTTTGAATCATAAAGATTCGTAACGGCGCCGCCACGTAAAGGAGCAATATTTCACCATTCGAAAAAATAAAAATTGCTCGTAGACTGTAATTAGCATCATATTAGTTATGAGTGAATGTTAGTTGAACCGAAAAAGGGGATGGTAGTTTGGTAGTTTCTAACGTAGAAAAAATTATTCATAAAAAAAAAAATATACTACAAAATATTTATTGATATGTAATTATTCCATTAATATATTCACAATCACATTCTATCAGTATCGATATATTTTGTTGCTATTGAAATTTTTTAAATGTCTATACGTCAAATTTACTGATAATATAAAGTAGTTAGTTGAACATTCATTAGTAATATATAAATTTTTTCTCAGCTCATGGGCTAATCGTCTATATCCATAGCATTTGATGTTTGAGGGATAGAATAGTGACCCCAAGGAAGCGTATTGTGTGAATCTGGAATTATATAACGCTTATCACCTTCAGATTTGAGGGCAATCTTTCATTGGGAGATGGAATGTACTTGATGTTCATTAGATCGAATTGAATTTTGGATGATTGAATTTTGGATGATACTCATATTCTTCCAATTATCTAAGCAATTCACATAATCATCGAAAGTAATTTTATTTTTCACCACAGAAAATTTGACTTTCTTTGCCTTCTTGGTAACCCTCAAGCAAGAGATATTTGATTTATTTCATCCTCATCATAGCCGTCATTTACCAACTGCTGGTGCTTCTTATTGATACCATCCTCCGTCACCAATACCCTAGTTGTATACAATTTTGATCTAAGGCCTACGTAATCAGTCATCGAAATTGCGTTATTCTCATGTTTCATCATCCCGAAAACGTTTTCATTTACCAAAGGAACGTTAAACTGATTATTGAACGGGTAATCCGAAGTATCGAAGAATTTGTGACAATCTTGACGTATGATTTTATAAGGAACCTGATTGCATATTACGAGAAACCTGATCAAATTATGATTATGAAGATGAAATAACAAAGTTGACACCTACTTCCAGTATAATCGGAAGTACCGCCATCTTGAAAATATTTTAGCCAAATTGTCATCATCGACATCAGTACATCGTCCGGAATTACCCCACACTCTTTTCTGTTTTTTTTTCTCTAAAGCATCTTTCATGGGAGTTATAGTAATTATAGTTGAATGCCTCTATCTCGGTGTTAGGCTTGTTTTGGGTTGTGATATTTGAAGAACATTACCAATTTCCTCGAGTATTGTTGATTCGTCCAAATCAGCTATTTGAGCCTCAGGTTTATGGTTTTTTCTCCTGGGTTTTCTGATCATCTAGTGTTTGAACATTGGACGAGGGTACTGTTTGAGTATCAGAAATTGTCGGCACCGCAGTTTCTTTTCCCTTGTGCTACTCGAGCCGCTTGAGTGGATTGATTTTATTGGAGGTTATCGTTTGAATGTCAGATGATGTCGCCTGTAGGAGCTGTTCATCGAATTTTGTTGCATCTAATGGCTGAATACCAGCCGCCTGGAATTCATTTGATAACGCAGTTATCAATATTGCTGACCCGATTGAACGGTTCAGTAGAAAGTTCAACAACTTCGCACTGAGTAATCCCATGGTGGTCGTAGGAAGCCATGTATGAGTCACATTCTCGATTATATGTATCTTGAGCGGTCGACAGACTGTATCTAATGTGAAGTATGTGGTGGAAGAGATAACAGTACAATTCCTTTCCTGCGACAAAGCACACAACAAGCAAAGCTAACATGGCTTTCGTAGAAACAAGTAGAATCAGTTTCTCAACAGATGGCTTTGAATATGAGATAAAATGATGATACCGATCCACAAATAACTGTTGTAGTTCCTCTTTCACCACTAGTAATCTTAACGACATTCTTCTGGCCTTTTGGAGCTAGTATTCTAGAATTTGTCTGCACATTGAAAATGCCGGTCTCATCAACATTATATAAGCAATTGGTATCAAACTGATGTTTCCGTTGTAATTAACATTTTTACTTGTGTTTCATTAGAGATGGTAATTCTATTAATAGAATTAGAATCAGGTCTACGCAGCGGAATATTGGGTTGCCTTTTCTTGAACTCACAGAACCAGCCTTTTGGGAATTTTTGTCAAAATTGTGCTTCAAATGGTTGATTTCGCATATGTGAAGGCTATTCTGCGGAGCATCTCAATAGTTGAACCATGAAATTTTTTACAGCTCTATGAAATATGTTCCAGTTGTTGGAGTTTTGATTGTTTCTTTTCAGGGCTAGTCATGTATCCTACTTTTGGGTACCGAATAAGTAGTAGCTGTCTTTCTCATTGAAAGTGTCTTGGTTTTCACAGCGTTCAGCGGCTTTTTTCAAGTTCCCTAACTTATATTCAGTCTCAGTTTTTCTTTGGTAATGTCTTGGCATTTTAAATTAATATTTGTCTATAATTCATAACGAATATCTAAAAAAATATTTAGGAATAACTACGGGCGTCTGTAATTACCCTAGTCAAATCGTCCGCCATTACCGACTTGTCCAGAAATGCAATATACATTTTTTTTGCTCCGAACCACGCGGTGCACGGCGCAATTGCTTTGAAAAGTTGTTTAAAAATAAGTTTTTTCAGGAAAAAAATAGCAACCTGCTGTGTTTTTTGTACAGTAAGAAGCACACATTCAATTTTACACAAAAATAAGATGAAATAATAGCAAAATCTTTAAGTTTACTTCCTTTGAATTGTGGGCTAGTCCTCACTTTAGCAGTTGCACTGAGTTCAGGGTCGACTAACGAGGTTGCAAGGGTTCGATACTTCCAAATAAATTCGAATTGAAATAAAAGTTCAACTCGTGATTACGAAAATCTCACATCGATTTTATAAAATAATTCGAAGCACATGACAAACCGATACCAAAAGCGTGATTAAAAAATGTCAATTGCGTTTTAATGAAGTTGAGGTCGTATTTTTGTTTTAATAGGTATTTACCAATTTCAAAATTATTATTAATAGTTGCAAAAGCACACCTTTCAGGTAAAATCTGAAACTTCTTCCTGAATGGAGTGTATTGGGCCACTACATCAAATCATATCGTTCCTTCAGATAATAACGGGAGTTTTTTACAAGGATGAAAAAATGAACCCATAATGAAGTATGTTTGCCACACTTGCGAAATCGTGTCGAGTTACTAATAATAAATGAAATGATCTGACTGCTGATATATTCGACAAATCATTCCTGCAGATGATGTCGGTATGTTTTTCTGAAAGACGCAAGAGTTCGATACTTGTAATACACATTCAATTTGAATTCTAAGTTGGTTTCAGGTTGAACACGAATATCCCACCGAATTTAGCGTGATCACGCAAATCTTATATCGATTTTATAAAACGATGACAAATTTACTTGAACTAAACATGCTGATCAACCATTCTGAGGCACATAAATATTTTATTTTCCCAAGGTAGAGTAGAAATATTTTTTTGAAATAATACACCTGCTTAGGAGAATGTTGAATTTCAACGGGTAAAAACGTTCAGTGAGGGTTTCATTAGTTTTGACTCACATTATCTAATATGATATAATATGATTTGAAATTCCTCAAAGAATAAAATCCAAAATTGAAATGAATACCTGAAAATAACAAATATATCAAGCAAAAAACCTGATATGAGTTGAGATTAAAATAAAATAAGGCAAGAAATTGAAAATTGAACAATTGAAAAAAACTAAAAATTGAAAGATTTCAAGCCAAGTTACTCCATGACGTTTTGATTATCAGTATCCACAATCGTCTCCCGGTGATGAGAGATTTCAAAAACTGTCTATGGTGATTGTATATCTAGCGTTTCTGTATATCTTGAAGTCAAGTGATGACATTTTTTTTTCTATTTTCTGAAAAAAAATCCAAACTGAATAATGACATCGCGAACAAATCAAAATAAATAAAAAAGTTGAAAACTACAAAAGTAGCAAAATGTATATGATTTGACAAAATGAAGAATAGTATTTTTCAACCAGAGGTAGAAGAATGTATTTTAACTACTTGTAATGTCATTATTTCCTTGTTGTGAAGATATTTCTCTCACAGTTTTATAGAAAAATTAAACAATTTTGTGAGTCTAAATTATGAGTGATGTGGTATTCGCCGTCTAGAATATTGAAACATCTCACTCTTATTCGGAAACCAAATATTCAAGAAGTTATCAAAATTTCGACAGAGTATCAACGGTATATTTTTATTTCTCATCAGAGTGAAACTCTCACGTACTCTGATTTAGTGATACAATCATCTCCATTCGTGCAGTTGTATCCATCATCACCCAATACGTGTTCAATTAATCAAGCAAAACAGAGTAATTAGAAAATATTTCATCGGTCTGCGTGACAGTGAAAGTCCTGATTGATCAATTGGTTAACGTTCATGACATTCGCGTGAGAGGGAATTGTTTTAATTGGATCGAGTGTACCATTAATCAATAATAATTTACGTGTTAAACACGACGACGGGATTGAAAGCTTGGATAATCCCTCCAAATTTCGTAAACGAGCTCAATAAAAACTGAAGTATTTGGTAAGTTTCGACGTCAAAAAATGTAATAAAAAAAATTCAAAGGATAATCTCGTCGAGTCACTTCACAAAAATCAACCTTTGCTCTTCATCTTTGATTTTTAGTGTGTTCAACAATTCAAATATGTTTTTTGCAATACATGCATACAATGCGGACGAAAATAGTCACTTTCTCCCTTTTAACTTTTGAACGGTGGAGATACATGTTTAAAATCTGTTTAAAATCTGTTTTTCCGCTAACCAGCTGTCGCACCTCTATAAACGACAAACCTCAGAAGTCGAAATTTGTGCGAGCTAAGGACTGACGAAGTCTTACCTTTTAACGTGATTCGGATATCACTTGCTGAAGAGATGACGTCGCCAACTTTTTTTCATTACTGAAGAAGGACTTGTGACGTTATGTATAGAAGGTATTTCAATTCTCCATATAATGAATTTCAAATTTCTAATGGGACCAACAATTAGATTTCCCACTGTATCTGTCCAGACATTCATTTCCTCAGAAGCTTGACCTTCTAGAAGTATATGTGGTATATGTCGAAATAATATCGCACATTTTTGAGATTGATTTTCCGTTCAAAGTAATAGTGAATTAGTCACCAAAACAAACATTTTTATGCAATTTTGATTTGCAAATAAACGTTGGAACATCAATCCACAAAACTACATCAACGTCATCGCATTTCATGTAATATTTTCAGTTCATATGGATGGAATTTATATTTTCTGGGATACTCCTAGCCGATGGTTGTTGAGGCATTACCCTCAAGAGCAACTATTCTGGACTACAAGAGACCATTCTGTCAAATATGGAAAATATTCATGAAATAATTCAAATGTATTCAAGTAAATACTTGAATTGAATTATGTTTCAACCTCAACTTAAATATTCTGAAACAAAATCACTCAGTATCAACAACTCCATCTTTCAATATTCCAAGTTCATAAACATCAAAATTAATACGTATGATGTAAGTATTTGGTGATTCTGATAAATATTTTTTCAACTATCTAATGTTAGTTCATTCCTAAGCGTATTTTTTCTCGTTTCTGTCCTAATAAATATTTTATTGAGTTTTCAAATGGGTTATTTTTTTATTTGGATGAATGACGTTTGGGTGAAACAACGATAAATCCTTTCGTAATAAGCAAAGCGAGTACTGAGTTGCGACAATTCACTACAGACGCAATGATTTACATCTGTTCCTCGCCCAAAATGGTTATATATTATTTTTTGTTGTTGTTTTCGGGTGGGGGGTGCCACATCCTTGTAGCATTTTCCACAGAAATTTGAAATAGGCCTACATTGCCCTATATTTTTGATAATTTTTTTTCCTAAATTTGATTATAGCGTCGTAAACTTCCTTCATTTCTAGTTATAGTAAACTTTCGATATCAATAGAAAATTATATGTTCAAGTAAAATTAACTCTGTGAGAAGATCCGAAGTGTTTCGTGAATTATTTGCACATTCGAAAAAAAATGTGATTCAAATTTCCAACTGATACACCATCATCATATGAACATTTATCAGACTTAGTAAGGTCGAATTTGGCTAGGTGTGCTGGAAAGCCGCCATGATTCAAATTTAATCTACTGATGGTAGAAGAATAGGATTAAGGTACCTTGTATTTTGTAATTTGAGGAATATCCTTCGGTAGTGAGGGATGAAGGAGTGTATACTGGTTGTTGCTCGAAAGAACAAAAGTCTTTAATCTTTTTTTCCACTGTTGTTGTTGTAATGTTTTCACATAACTAATTCAATCTTCATTTGCGAATACATCTTCAGCTGCTTTATCATCTATTTCATTACACCTTATACCTGCACGTCCTTTGATCTAGATGAAGGTAACACGATGATTTGATAATCTACTTGAAGTTTTTCTGACGTTGCATATTATTTCGTGTTTGGGGTTTATTTGAAAGTAATTTGATAATGAGTAAAAAACTGATTTCGACTCCGTTACCAATACGGTACTTTTGATACTTTCTGTGTAGCGTTTCACAGCAAAACTCTCTCCATAGCTACTTCTACTATACAGGCTGATTCACGGTGCATGGCACATTAGACGTTTCTGGTGAACCAGACAACGGATCACTTTGAAAATTTAAGGTAGGGCATATTCGGATATT
>WOGJ01159357.1:0-10531 GCA_015342185.1 Leptinotarsa juncta | reverse complement strand
AAATTAGACTGAGCTATAGGCTAGTTTTGAATTGAATGTAGTAAGTTGTATTATACATTTTTGTTCGCAGACACAGTTCTGTATAATTGAGTTAATTATTTTCAGAGTCCTCATTTGATAAAAAATATTAAGTATTTCAGATCGCTATCATCAAAAAAATATATAATCATTAAAAATGTTTCGTGTGAATTTTAGAACTGATTCATTGATGAATTTCTTGGATTTGGAATTGGATGCAACAAAAAAAAACAGAATATTCTTAGATTAGGACCTCATTTTTAAATTCTTGTAAAATGAGGAATATCCAACATTATTTTATTTGTTTCACTATTGTCAACCATTGGTTTTTTGTGTACATACTTTCTACTTTTTTGTTTTCTACATCAGCTCTGCTTGCCACTCAAAAGCTATCCCAACACATTTTTATAGGAGTTTGAAAAATAAAAAACTTGGTTGTAGTCCAAACTAGGAATTTATATTTGTTGAATTTCAGAGAATAGTTCAACCACTTAGAATGACCTGAAAAATCGAGTTCAGCCAATTTGTAAAATTCATGATTCATTAAAAAAAAAGTGCCTACAGTTTTCAAATTTGCTTAAGTATCATCTTGATACTCTTGAGATCAGCTGCTGTTACCATTTTCATCCGAGCAACGCAATGCTGTGCTATCAGCGACTAAATATTAACATGCTGTATTTTTTCGTGATGGAAATCATTAACCCTATCGTTATTTAGCATAAAAACCAACTTTTTGGCTTGATTCGATCATTCCTTTCGTTTCAGTAGAATAAGAATTTTAATTTTTACCTTTGACTCTGAGTATCACTATATATAATGTCATATATCTTCAATAAAATATCAGAACTGAAAATCACACTCAAGTTCACTCATTAAAAATATAAACAACCATCATTTTGAAATTACTGGTAAATTGACCATTAGAAACCACTTTTTACCTAGGGTTCTCATTTACTTTAAAATATTACTTGTCCAGCTCTCAACCTTAGGGATATTTTTCTCCCAAGAAATTATCTGGTTGAATGCATGGTTGAAGGAACTGCAATTAGCCTTGATGTTTTGTAGATAGCTTGGGGCTTAACATAGCCCCCCACAAGACGAGGCTAATGACCAATAGTAGTTGATGCTGTTGATACACACTTAACAGAAAAAAAATTTAAGAAACTTAATTGATACAACTTCTTGCCGTTAATAATTAAATCATTCGAACCTATATCAATTCTTTGTATTTTTTGTTATGTCTTATTTAATATCATTTTAATTCTTTTCTCATTTTCTTGCTTCATTCTTTTCATTCTCGTTCATCCACAAATAAATTTAACTTTTATTTTGAAGATCAGATGCTCTGTTTGGCTTTATGATTTCAGAAATTCAGAAATTTTCGGATTCGGCAGTGTTTCCCAAAAGGCAGCTTATCAAAGGTAGCTTTTTGTGTCTGCCTAACAAATCAGCTGAAGCTCCTATTGCATAATAGCATTTATATAGAATATTTGTTGTGATATTACTTCAAGTGTTTCAAATGCCTTTGAAATGTCCGAATATCTGACAAAAAGTATTTTGTGGAGAGGTTATTGTTTTGGAGAAAACCCTTTTTGCTTTCTACTTCTTCAGTATAAAAAAATGGAAAACTTACCCAAAAAAGGAAAACAACACATTAACAAATATAAATAAAAATATTTTAAGAATTCTTTCATATGCAAATGAAAAGGATAGATCTTTCTCAAATTACTTCTCCCTACAAATTAATTCAATTAAGTAACTTTTTCTGTTTCAGTTTATACAGTATATTTCAGAGAAAAATTATACAATGAATAAATCAAATTCTAATAATAATAGTAATTATAATTTTAAACAGTACAGAATATAAATATAGATAGTAGGACACTTATAACAAGTATTCAACAATACAAAAAAACATCAATACTCTTCCATTTATTACTTCGTGAAGTGTGTTCCAAGAACTATATTTGTTTTAGTTTCCAATAAAATTAAATGTCCTTAGGAGGGAGTAGTTGTTTAATATATAATCTCTTAATTCAAGTACGAAAGAAACATCTGTGATTAACCTACACATATTCTTAAAGAAAGTTTTCGTTGGTTTTTTTGTGAATGTTTTCTTTTTTATGCTTCTGAAGAAGAAATGGAAAACAAAAAAGATTGATACATTTTTCTTTTTAAGATGGATACCAGAGTTCTTTAAACAAATGGAATAGGTATATTACTGTTATAAAGTGTTCACATATGAAGAATAAACAATATGCAAATCTGATGAAGAATACCATTTCCTTTTATTCAGACATTTTGGAGAAGTTATCAAAATCTTCATTAACCAGCACTTGGATATTAAAAATCGCACATTGATAATAATTAATCCCTTAAATTTGAAATTTATCTAACAAAGCCCAAGTGAATTGATAAAAATTAGAAATAATAAACAGTACATTCATGGGAACCTTAAATCTTCATAGTGATAAGTTATTTGTACATTTAAGAGGAATACAAAACACGTAAAAAACTCTGGTATGACATGGTGGTCTATATTTCACAATTACTCAATTTTAACACCCTGTATCTTCCATCGGAAAGAGTTATTTTTTCTTGTGCGTTATGTCAATTAACACTTTATTGTGATATTTGATTACATTATCATGGATTTTATTTTCAAGTGTCGCCCAATTTCAGCATTTAAAAATCTAATGAATCTGAAGGAAACGAAGTTCTCAACAAGAAAATTTGCAAATTTCATTTCTACTCGACAGGTTATTTGAACTGAAGAATACAAAAATTTGTAGTAATGTTTTAGATTGTTCAGATTGTCAATGTTTGGGAAAAATCTGTAAAAACTTGATTGATATAAATTTTTTTTTGAAACCTTTCATTATGACACAGTAGTTTATTATTATCTTTCATTTTTAGACTGCACACAATTTCATCTTGTAGGTATAAACATTAAAATACATATATTTTTTATGTTTCTGAGAAATCGAGAAATACCATGTTGTATGTTTGAGGAAGGTCGGCCATATGAGAAGAGAATTGAAGGTTAGGATTATTGATTATCTCAAAAGTCACCCTCGTATTCATGACAAAATTTATTCAGGGTTAGTACCTCCTAAATTTGGCATAAGAAACAGTTTTTATGAAACAAATTCCTGTTTCACAAAAAAAATCTTTGCCTTTAGAGTAAAACAGTAAAATAATTAGAATACTAAATAAACTTTTAATGCAAGAGTTAAAAAAAATCAATTTAGTGAGGTACATGGGTTTGAAGAATCAGTTCAAAGTATTGTACAGCTTGTCAAAAACAGGAAGTGACTTCATTAGAAGACTGAGTGTGTTAGAGAGAAAGTGAGAGATAATTCTCAAGTCTTCCTAGTTTTGACAAGCTGTATAGCGAAATACAGTTGGGACAAAAAGAATGCACATCCGGCATTAACAAAATACGAGAAAAAATATAATTTTTGATAGAATCCTTTTCTTCGACAATTTCTTTGATTTCCAGTCCGTTTGACGGTTTACATATTTTTTATTGGTTTCTACGGTTTGCATTATTTTATACTACATAAATAGTTTTCACTACTAATAAATTGTGGCCACCTCATATCTCACAGTAGCCATATCGTTTTCATTAGTTTTTGCCAGTAAGTGAACTTACATCGGATGCACAAATTAATGACGCATGTGTTTTCTTTTATAGTCCAAACGGTATATGCATTAGTTTAGTGAACTGCTTTTGTGAAAATATAATAATAAATTCTAATAAAAGTTTATTCATGTAATGTTACAAATGCCCTAACCAGCCTAACTTCCAGCTCACAGATTATTGCAATTTACATTTCTGTGGCATAACTTGTATTCACATCACGGCAGGCATCACAAGCTAGGCAGTAAGTTATTTGATAATGAATAAAGGAGCGATCAGTGGCATGCAGCTGTTTATTGAATAATTGAAATATTTGCATATACTTGGAAAATAACTTTCAAAAGAGAGAGAAAGCAATAAAATATACTTTAAAAATTGTAAATCTCTACTTATTTTTCATGATCCCTATCATTAGTTTAGTAATTATTGGTTCAATAAGTCTCTTTAGTTTCCGATTTAATAATAATAGTATAAGATTTTTGAAACACGTTTTATTGCTTTCTTATGTCATTAACAGCAAATTTAGCATTAGAAATGTAAATCATTACCTAAAAAAATTTGAGGAGGGTTAATTCAATGTTTCTAATGAGTTAGATAATATAGATATAATCTGATACATACATTTTAATTTTAGCAAATATTTTAATATTCATTTTAAAATCAAAACTGTTTCCTGAAGACTTAAACTTCCTGACTATTTATGTTCATTTTATATCTTACATAAATGACTATTTTCTGATTTAATCAAATCTTATTTTCATTTGTAGGTGTTTGATGATGTAGCAGTTGAACTCACCATGGCTTTACTCCAATACTTCAATTCCAAACCACAAGAAGAACAACTTTTCAGATGTATGAAGGCGTTAGCAAAATTTGTTCAAGTTTCATCACAAGAAGTTCCTCAACTCATACAGATGATCGGGCCGGATCCAAAGTCATTTAGGGGTACCAGTGAAAGAATTGATAATCTCATTGATCAAATCAGTACAAAAGTTCGCTAACTGCCATTTTTATTTATCAAACCTGTGATCAACAAAATGCTTTTGCCATTTATTTGCTGTACTTTCATTTATTCTACTGATCTTTTTGATTATAAATTCATTAAATGGATTAGAATGATATGAAACAAACTAGTTTGGCATTTCAAATGAATAAAATTCATTTTTACATTTTTTTCAAACTAATCGATCTATGTTTTTCCTTACATTAAATAACACAGTACCTAGTTTTTCAAAATAGTGTGAAGAAAATTAATAAATATGAGAAGTAAAATGATTGTAGAGTTTTTTACATTTTTACAAATATTTTATTGTTTGTTTTTGTAATATTATTTTAATAAAGATATTACCCAATTTGTTTTATTTGCATGATGTTCTTAATTTCATAATTATATATAAAAACATGTAACTGATGGTCCAGTTCATTTTGATATTGAAATTTTAACAACAGTAATAAATGCTTTCATTAAAAGGTTACTCGAGAACAAGATATATTAACCTAATAAATGGCAGAATTCAACATCTGCACCTGTTAATTCAAGGCAGAAATTACTCTACCATTAATCAACAGCTACAGAAACTCAACTAGTCCCTTTGCATAAGAAGCAAACTTAAAAAAAAATGATGCTGTAACGTTGAAAGGGAGGAAGAATTTATTCTGGTTTTGAACCCACAAAATATTAATTTTGTAAATTATATCAGGTCCTTTGAGTACAAAGACAAACACATTTTTGTAAGAATTCACAACTTGTGAAAATAAATTGTAAAGTGAGATATAAAATTGGCTTTTAGGCAAAATAAGAAAAAACCTAGATAACCTATAGAGAAAAATAAAATCAAAGTTTCATTGAAATTTTACCAAATCAAGATGTTTTACCACCTAAAAATAATGTATAACTAATCATGAGTTTGAACTTTCTTCATTAAGTGACTAGTTGTTATTCTAAAATTGAAACATCATTTGGTAAACCTGTTAAAAACCAGACTAATGTATCATTAATATGTAGTTTCATTTATTATTTAAAAAAAGGGATGTATGTTATATTTTCAATTGTTTTATATGACAAATATAGATTTCAAATCCCAGTATTGTTGGAATTCATTATGTATTTAGATTGAGAACTGGAATAAAGGCAGACTATTAGAAATAGTGTTCCTATTTAGAACATAAAACTTTCATCATAATTATTAACTATCATGTTGACGTTTTGGCTTATAAAGTATTGTTTAATTGAAACATGTGTGACCAGTTGCTATATAGTGTCAAGAGTAATTATACACTGAATTGTGTGTATCATAGGGTACCATCTTTTTGCTGTTACAATTGTAATTCTTTGCTGACTGATTTAATTATATGTAAGTTTCTGCCATAATAATACTAATTATACAATTTCATTACTTTGATTCACCCTCTTTCTCTCTCTTAAGTAAAATTCTTCCATTTCAATATAAATCTTTGTATTGCATTTTTTCTACTGATTTTTACAAAAGTGACTCTATACCAACTTTAACTTAACAAAAGCTTTAGCTGTAGTTAGCAAATAACTACTGACTTTTTCAATAGAAATGTCTTTACGAAGTTTTGACAGGTATCTATTTTAACATCTGAGAAATTCATCAACAACCTCACAATAACCGTTTTCTAAATTTTGTTCCTTCTAAAAACTTTATACTGGGTGCTAATGATTAAGATGACATGATACCACAAATCGAACTTTTCCACCCCAACTTCTTTTCTTACAACTTGTTGAAGCTCTAAACTCTGATATTTCTTTTCCACAATACAAAACCCCACTTTAATGTATCAGGGAGCTACACTTGTTTATAAAAAAGGTTAGAAATATTAGAAAAAACTTATTTCAAGATTATTATGAAATATATTTATTGTATAATTATTTCATGTTGAATTTTACAATGGAAGGTGTTTTCTCCAAAATTGCATATTCTCCAACCTAACAGTTTCGATTTTACAGAAAATACTAATCCAGAAAAAATCCTACTCAGTAACAAATAATTACATTTCATTTCAAAAAATGAACTAGCAGATAACTCTTGGGAGGATATGCATTTAGAAATATAGAAATACACCTTATATATTTTACTTTACATAATTTATAGGTAATATCACAGTTCAATAAATAACTGAGTAAAATATACAAACTGTTTCAGAAACATTGGAATGCTGAGACTATTGGAAAATATAAAAATATAGTTATGGCATGAAAGTAATGGAGTATTTTACTAAGCTACATACATAGTTGATAAAAAAAAAGTTTTTGAGAATATTGTTCAATTTTAAAATTAACTAAAAAATTATTTTTCAAGTAATATGAAATGAGTAGGCACCTATTATCAATGCAAATTCATAATTTTCTCAAATAAAAAGATAATTAATACCAAGTTCCTATTAAGGAAGAAGCATCTTTCTATTTCAATGTATTACAAAAGAATAAAGACAACAAAATTTCATTTTAGGGAAATTTTCTGATTAGCAGATTTATAGATGCAAATTATGAATTTCTTCATTGATTCAACCTTTTCAGAGAATAATTTGCAGATTTATTCAAATTAAATCATATTTTGATGAAATTATAATTGATACATTCATTTTGACCTCGAGTACATTAATTTGCCCAAAAATAACCAAATAGTGGAAATGTCAAAAAAAGTAAATGAAATATTTTTGAAAATTAGTTAAAAATATTAGGCACAATCGGTTTTTGAGACATAAACCAATTTACTACTACCCTAATTATTTACAGAGCAAATGCTAAATTTAACTATATCTATATTCAACAAAAAATTAAAACAGTATAATTTCAATTGTTTGAAGATGGACTTCAGAGTGATTTACTTTTTTCTAATCATTCCTCATGTGCCTGAAATAGTAACTATAACTCATCACGAGACCTTGATTTTTGTTGTATGCCATGATAATCACCATTAGAGTTCGTATAAGAATTTAACTTATTGAAATATTCCTGAATCTTCACATGATTCTGAGAAGAATGAGCAAATAACAAATGTAGTTGTCGTAGTTGCCTTAATTTGTGTAACAGAGCTTGTTTATGACGTTCATTTGATATTCGCCAGTCTTTCAAGATGCTATTAATCAACAATAATGTCTCTTGTAAAAGCGTTGAGTAACATGACGATTTTTCTTCTGGAAACTGTAACAAAAATGGGTTATTACATTTCCAATAAAAATATATAAAACAATACATACTAAAATATTACTTAGAATATTCAGTGAAGAAAAAAATGTCAAAACGATAATTCAGAATTGATTCAATTTTGAACTAAATCACGAAAGTCAGAAGAAACCTTGGATATCATTTTTTTTTGTAAATATAAGCAAAAGTCAAATGATTGAATTTATTCCAAAATTGATATGGAAAAAATACTGTTGATACAAGTACATTATCTGTGATTCGACGAACTAAGCACAATCTACAGTTCAAGTTAAAAAAATGTTTAAAATATGTTTTTTTGTTAACCAGCTGTCGCACTCCTACGAACGACAATCCTCGAAAGTTGAAACTTGTTTGACTAACGAGGCCTTACCTTTCAACGTGTGATTCCTAATACGTTGAAAGGTAGTCATAATCAAATCGATTTTTTGGTGAAGTAGATAAATATATAACATACATTATTTCAATTGCCTGTCAGTCATTGCTGGGATTTTAAGATATATCTTTGGTCTTCTCAGTCAAAGCACATATCACTGATGATGTCTGCCACAGTAGCAAATTAAACTTTTGGTATTCGACCACGGCCTCCTATCACGGATTTTGTTCTCTCTAATTATTTCATTTTATTTTTATTAAACATGTTAAAAGGGTTAATATCTCCGATTTTTGTTGAGAATATGGAAATACTAATAACTTCACAATAAAATTTTCCTCTGCTTTTGAGGGATGATATATTCTTTCTCAAAATATTGAAAATGTAAAATTAATTATTAGCTGCGAGTATAGTTTTTCACTTAACACCATACTACTTCAGATGCTAAACCCCAGATAGCTCAAGACACGGAGGGATTGAATATTATTTAAATTAATCGTCAAAAGAAAAATAAATTCCAGCTGCTGAGGGCGCAAGATGCTATTGTCTTAAACCAATGATATTAAACAGGTGGACGTTTATTGTTATGGGGTTTGAGACTCTCCTAAACAGATTTTTCAGTATCTAATTCACCAAATTTACTGAAGGAATCAAAAGACAAAGTAAGTACCTTTTTTACTGCGACAGGCATATCGAAATTTGAATTTTTTTTCTCATTGAATAAATCACAAATTACTGTATAGTAGTGCTTGAACGATACTTTGTAAATTGTGATCAGAAGTAGATTTATTCGAGTGTTGTACAATAAGTTTACAGGATGTCGTACTTAGAAAATAGTCCTAGAGAGACGTGTAATATATAAACGGATAAAAAGCTTTTCTCATTACTTTTAGATTTGAAGGGAAATTACAAAATAACAATGTACACATTAAATATGTTGTAAAAAAGTGAACTACATCACGAATAGACGAATAGTTTTTTGTGATTGATTGCTTCAAAATCCTAGACTTGACACAAATTTTATCAACTTTATTCTATTTTGACTATTATTCTTTAATGACTTATTTAATAAGCAAATTTTTGGTATTGGGCCCAACAAAATCAATATGCAATGATAGAGGACAATTTTCAAGAAAAGTTTGGCGTCAATGTCTGGGCTAGTATTGTTGGAAATAGAATGATTTTGTCGATCTTCTTCAAGATCAATTAACAACTAAGAGAGAAGTTCAAGGCACTCAGTAGAGTGTGAAATCGACAAACTTCATCCAGTTTTTTATTGGCCACATCTCTCCTGGCTTATTATGCCACGGTATTTTCAAAAGTATCTAAATACTGTATATAGACTAAGGATGAAGTCATGTAACATCTTCATTAAGCACAAAGTTTGACTCTCACTCTGTAGAGAGATAGAAATATAAATGTGTGAGTGTTTTTTTTTGTTACCAGTATATTATTATTTTTTACCTTTGTTGCTAAATATCATACTATTGTACACATCTGTTGTTACTTAATAGTTATTTTTCCTATTATTAATCAAACTAATACTTTTGCAGAAACTAAGGTGCATTCATTCATTCACACATCAAACTGAACAGCACTGGTAAATCAAGATAAAACATTTCAAATTGTAACTTATGTCAATGATATTTAGTAGTTTTTGAAAACACTAGCGAAACATTTTCAGGTGAAGGATATAGGAGAAGTCAGATATTGAATGAGATTTGAATTTTCGAGGAGAGTATTTAAAATATTGAAAAATATTGTACCATACCTTTGTTTGCCGACATATGGACCAAATAGCCTGTAATTTCAACCCAGGATCCAGATTTGTCAGTATAAAACCTATTAAATTGGGAACAGTTATTGGAATACCTGATGGAAATACCCTACTTTCTGATTTCCTGGAACAAAATAAAAATTCTAAAAAAAACATTTATGTTACATTGTTCTATATTTGTACACAGTTAAATTCAAAAAATTGATACTGCCATGAAACCAGGGTTGTGGCAGCTAGAAGTATCAAATCAAATCAAAATATACTTTATTGTCATAAGATTTTGTATCCCATCGACAAAACTTTGTAGGTATAAATATATGCATAACTAATGGTGTATAGATAAAAACTGGCAATTAATAAAGGTTTGAATAAAACAGGTACAAATACAATAAATATAAATATAAAATGGAATACACTTTTAAAATGATTCATTAAAATACTCTTGCAAGCTGTAATAGGGTCTATCAGCTAGCAAATTTCTAACTGCTTTGTACGTTGGTCAGATTTGGAGACCTTATATCTACTGGTAAG
>WOGJ01159321.1:0-13165 GCA_015342185.1 Leptinotarsa juncta | reverse complement strand
AATCTAACGTAAATTTTCATCTTGTATATTGCTGTAAAATTACATTCATTCAATTTCATTGAAATGAAAAATATCAATATACCACCGTGTTAGGAATCACACGTTAAAAGGTAAGACCTCGTTAATCCTCAGCTTCACAAGTTTCTCAACTTCTGAGAGTTGTCGTTCGTATAGAGGCGACAGCTGATGAACGGAAAATGGACCAATATAATTTTTTTACACTTTTCTTTCATTCATTTCATGACGGAATTTTAGGGAAGTGAACCCGTATGAATGTTCAACTATATATTTTCTTTGATTTCTTTAATATGTTATTCATGTAAGTAAAACAATTTCATCTTTCTCAATAATTTTCATAATATTAATTTAATCTAAATTTATTTCAATTTAAATTTTTATATGAAAATAGTTCCTCCTCCTAAAGTTTAGTCACACAAAATTACACCTTATAAAAAACCATTATCGTAAATATCTAATTTTATGTAGGTATATAATTTTGTATCCAGTTGGACTGTCACGTTTGTCACAAAATGATTTTTTTATGGACACAAGTTCAACCTAAGACCTGTAATTTCTGGTAAAAAATACCGTACTATCCATTGTCTGTCAGTGATTTTTTACAGATATAAAAAACGCTTACATAACTTTGTCGTTCTCTTTCATGAATAAAGCATGAAGAGGTACCCCCCCGAATGATGTGCTAGATCTACACAATTCTAATCCGATTATGTTTGAATAAATTTGGATTACAGCTCACAGGCGTTGAATGACAACAGGTTAGGTAACAATAGACATTTTCACGATGTCGGTTTCAATATTGATGAGATTTTTATACGGGGAGAATGAAAAAGTGTTTTAAAATATTGTATTTTGTGGGAATGCATTGGAAAGATATTTTTGGTTTCTTACGAGCAATCAGTATGTTAAACACTTTGTAAGCGTAATAAGGGTAATTAAACGGAATAATTTACTATTTTTCATTTTACAAATATTGTTTGAAAGAAATAAACTATGTCACAGAATAATTTGATTACTTAAAAAATCACAAGATTTGTTTCTCACCTATTCTTTATGGTAAGATGGGAAAGAGTGCACTATTAGAAAACTAATCTGCATCAACTGAGTAAACTCAAAAACTCTTGAATGTTATACTCCATATAAGTATAAAATATAATATAACTTTATTTGCTCAATATACAAAATTCACATGAAATAAATAATAATATAATAACTTAATTGGCAAATAAAGAGAGAGAATCCCGTTGAAGGAAGAACTTGGTATATGGGTTATACAGTTAAGTATAAAATAAATTTATATTTAAATTCTACTATCAGTTTATTCAACCAAAGAATATTTGAAACCCATAAAAACTTTTACAGTTGCGCAAGAGTAACAAATATTTCAGGTATACTTTAATCATTTGATTTCTTGTTATTTATGACATTTGGTAATAAAGTGAAGGGTTGCAGTGAAAGTATAGTCCTTGAAGTAGGTTACTAAAATCACATTTCTAATGATAGGTAGAGTAAAATTTTATTCTATTTATATAATAAATTCATCGTATTTTCAACAAGACAATGTAATATTGTGAATGAAATTTTTAAAATATTTCTTAAATAGTTGTTCAGAGTTGAAGATTCTTACATATGTTTAATAATTATCAGGAAGACGATTAAATAATTTTGCACTCGAATAAATATGACTTTTCTGACCAAAAGATATGGGGCAGAATTTTGTTTCAATTTTTGTGAATTGTATACTTCTTGTCTTACATGGGTTTGTGAAAGGTTGTAGCTTAATTCTGTTTTATATGAATATTGAAGTAAACTGTATACATAGAGTTGTCTAACATCAAAAATTTTGGATTCTTCAAAGAGATTATTAGATGGGTAAATGGTTGTTTTACCATAAATTATTTTTAAAAGTTTTCTGAAATACTTCAACTTTGTTTAAATGACAAGAAACAGTACCACCCCATCCTAGGATTCTATATTGTAGTCGCGATTGTACCAGAGCGTAATATACGATGTGATTCTACAACGAATCAGAGAAAAATTGTAATAGAAAAGTAATTGTGTATTTGAACTCCCCGCCAGAAACTGAATTCACAAATAATTGAATGAATTTGAATCAGTTGATTATACGACATGAGATAAATATCTTCATCTCGGTGTAAAAATATCAATAAACTGCTTTTTCGTCTCTTGATTAGGGCGTGACTTCTTGAAAATGAAGCTGTTAACACCATACGTAGTCGCCTGTATTGTTGACTTGAAAGTAAAAGTCGGTGAATTTCTTCGGGCTGTAATTCTCGTGAATTTCTGTTGAATACACATAAATGAATCCAATTCGAAGGACTTGTTTTATAATCTTAGCGACAAGTTGAGTAATTCATATATTTATTTATTTATAGAGCTGTAGGATACCGAGATATGTGATTACAACCTTCGGGAGAGGTTTCAAGGATTTAGTTTCATTATGATAATAATTATGTCAATTGTGCTTCGTGAATCAATAATTTCGAAGTCTTATCTCGATTTGCTCGAGGTGGAATTGAATTTATTTCATTCATAACCGAATGAATTTATGTCGTATGCTAAGCGTGTCTAGGCGTAATTTTACATTCCCATGAGTTTTTTTGAGGTTATCAATATGTAGATTTGGAATGGAAAAAGTATCTCTGTCATCAAGTTTTCGAAAACCACTCGATGTAATTGTGAATATTGAATTTTCACTATTTCTGATTGGTTGGCATGATAAAAAATTGGTGATTTTGAACTTTAAAAGGAAAACAAAAATGTTTAGCCATCAAGTAGTTGTAAAATTTTATGAATGAAAATTTAGTGATATTTTCGTTACTTATAAAACGTATAATGTAAAATGATTATGAACTGTAGTTTCCAAGTTTTCTAAGAACAATCGAAACAGTTAAGAAAATTGTTATTGAGAAATATATTGAACGTGCAATATTTTCCTTTTGATGTATTTAACAGAAATATGTTCTACAAATATCAAAACCAAAGAACTAAGTATTGCATGGCAGGATAAAATACAGTGTGTTAACTAGATTATTACGTGAACAAGATTCATTTCCAATATGCATCGCTACTTTCGCACAGGAACCGCTCTAAGAGCGCCTTTAGGGTTTTCCTGTAGTGCTTGTGTTTTCAATTTGAAACAAAAAACAAACACACCACAAGAAATACAATCCAATATAGTGTACAAATTGAGCTGTGGAAGCTGTCGCAAATGCTGTTGGTCAAACCGGACGGTACCCCAAAACATGTGTTTTAGAACACATAAGAGACTCTAAGAAACTGAATGTATAAAACCCCACAGCTCCTGTTAAACATGAAAAAGGATATGGACACATCCTTGACTTTGATCATCCAACTATTCTAGACGTTCAACCATATTTATCCAAAAAATTTTTGAGCGAAAAAGAGTTAAAAAAGCTTCCAAAATGATTATTCTGGATGATCCAAAATCGATTTATCGAACAACTTTCTTTAAAGCACATTTTTTTTTCAGGTAAGTTATCATGTTCGACCAATTCCTGCAATTCTCAACTTGGTGAGTGACATGTACCTACCCTTCTCTATATAAATCCTCATGAAATAAGCATTAGTTCTAATAACACAGCCATCATAATAAATATTTATATCCACATCATCTCATAAATAAAAATAATCTCGCGGAGAACATTCCTGGTAGAAATTGAAACAATATATTATAACATGCAGTTATTTATTCTTGCTACCAACCGCTTTTTCTCTCAGAGATCTGCTGATCGATATACCCGCAATTAGAGCTATTAGTGCAAATCGTATTAGTTCAATGTCGCTTTTTATGAATATTCATGATGGGCTAATGATAGAGTGTGAACTACTTGATGTATGTCAGGTTTCAACAGGTATTCAATGTGCCATTTGATATTATTATTATTTCTTTACCGGCTCTAATTGCGCACATTTTTCTCTCGCTAGTCGTAAAGGTACTATATTGCGCGAAGAAGCGAAAATATATTCTAGTGCTAGAAATGATTTTGAACAATATGGAAAGAAATGAATGATAAATCAGTGAAAATTAATCTGTAAAGAAAGAAGAAGAAAAATAGACAAGTCACAGAAAAATACTGAAACAGACGTTTCGGTTGATATTAGTCAGAATAGGTTTCTAAATTTTTATCAATCCATGTTCTCCATCCAGTTTCATTTCAATCCACGGTAAATGTGTTTGTTTTCCTTTTGCTTCACTGTTTATTTGTTTTCATATTATTCATTTTTTTATTTTTGTTAGTCATCTGATTAAGCATTTCCTTCTCCTTACAAAACAAACGTAATATTTATATTCATCTATGATTTTTAATATTACTTTATTATTGTGACACTGGGTTTATCATGAAAGATATTTTAATTTCAGGAGTCGGTTTTTCGTGAAACTTTATGAAGGAAATTATATATCAAACATTTTTTGTATAACATTTTGAAGATGCAGATGAATTAACAGAGGTCTAGGAATCCGTTTCAGCCGTCAGTTTTCTTGTAATTAAAATTCATGTTTTGACAAAATTTTAGGAAATGAAATGGATTTCAATTTTTGGGAAATAAAGTTTTTGACTTTCCACTACTCCATCTTGATACAAAAAATATGGGAATCTTCCAAAGAAAGGAAGGATGCAATCAATTTCAAAAGATCCCAGAATTCAATCACTCCTAAAAATATAACCCGTTCAATTTAAACATTTTAATTCAATTTTATAGCTTTTAGACGTGCCAGAAATTTTTTTCAATAACTATGTACGATACATTTATTCTGAGTACCAGAAAGTTGTAATTTCGATTACATGATGACAAACTTCAAAAAATTGTATACAATGGGTTAACCATGACGAATCACACCTCCTTTCGCGACGCCATTGGTCTAATTATTCAAAATCAAATAATATAAGGAAAACCGTTCATGATTCCAATCAAAAATACCAAGTTGCATAATATACAGCAAAAAAATGAGAGAAATAATTAAAGAAATTAATAATTACTGAAACTTTCATACGCTATTCCTTGAAAACCAACATTTACATTTTCACGAACTTTGTCAGAGGATCATCTGCTGAAATTGAAGTCACGCCTTCACACATTTGTGTGTGGTTTTGCTGTTCCTCTAATAAATTTCAATTGCTCTATTTTCTGCCTTGTCATCAATTTTCCAAGACTCGGTTGTTATGGTCTTTTTGTTACTTGTACTGTTGCTTCTTCATATTCATTATTACATTCCGTTAGTTAACTAGAGTATTATTTTCACATTTTGGGTACTTGTACTTCAACTCTAGTACAATAAATTCATCGTTCTTCATTGAGGTTCCAGATTGCAATCTAATATTTCTCCAAAGGCAATATACTTACTTCTAAAAGTCACATAGTCACACAAAACTTTTTCCGTTACTGTTTCATTCACATCAAATCATAAAACTGTCCTCCTATTTTACATTTCAAAGAAGTCTTAGCAACAAAAATTCCTCATACAATGCTTCATATAACTTTCTCTAAAACCATGAACTGATATTCAAATTAACAATCCCGGAAGAATATCTACGATATGCATCTGGATTTCGAGTCATCTTCTAGAACCTCTAGACCTCTCAACAATGAGTATTGTCATGCTTGATATTTTCAACGTCAAAGAATTCTTCGATATTTCAAGATCTCAGATGTAACAATCACAGTTTTCTTATCAAGATTCCTGCAGGGTCAGTAGACTGGAACGGACGATTCTATTCATTATTTGATTGGGTTTTAAACGAGCTTCGGCGTCAGGTACAGAGGATTACGGGGTGTATCAAAAGATCCTTTCGCATTGGAAGACATTACTGGCATGATGCCGATAATCCATAAACATGTTTCTTTCCAGAGACATGATCATAATGATAATTAACCCAGGAAAGCTTTCTTTAGCATTAATGTGTGGACTTGGTTAGTATTCAGTCTAGATCACATCTAATTTTCCTACTGTCACTCCTTTTTTACTCAAATATTCTGCTTTTGATTCTCTGTTCAGTCGGAATCTTTAAGAATTGTTCAAAAAATTGATAACGTTGTTGTGCACTAAATTTGTTTGATATCTTTTGATGAAGATCAGCTCAATTGGAGAGGGACACCATGAAAAGATTTGAAGTTATATTTTCATATAATTTTCGTCAAGCGAAAAATATTCCAAATAAATCAAACATACAATTATTTTTTCAAAATTCAAACTTGGAAGGTTTTACTAACAGAACATATTGGATATGGTTTCTATTTGGAGAACATGTTTTTTCTATGTTGGTTACTCTGTGTTTTTGTCATTCATGGATTTTGATTGAAGCATATGTATTATGCGAGTTGGCCATTTTCATCATTAGTGTCAGTTGTCATATGTAGTTGATGTTTATATTATCAATTTTTCAATTTCATTTGCTACTTCATTATAATAATCATCCAATTAGTTTTCTCAATATTCAGTTGAAGTTATGTCGTGAACAATTGACATGACAACTGACACTGATGATGAATGAACAGAGTAGCCAACTGAGAAAAAATACATATGCTCCAATTGAAATTGTTATCCGATAAGGTCAATTATATTATTCTACTCTAGTCCTTAAATTTGGTTATATAGATATCAGTTTGTGAATATTCAGTATACTGACATCTAGAATATATCTGAAACATTTTTTCCTAAGAGAGAAAAACCAAAAATATTATCCTAAAAAATTTTTTTCCACCAAAATTTTGAAATTATTTAGCAATTCATACGCTGAAAAGATTGACAAGGATTACAAACTCAAAAATATTTTTTTTATTTTCAGAACGGAGATGCAAGTTTTTTTGTTTATTGATATAAGAAACAAGTCTATATTCTAAAGAGTTTCATAACCAAACTCTAAAGAGTTTCATAACCTCTGATGTGAAATTTGTTGCAAAATCGGCGGTAGTCGAATGTATTCAATTTTTTGTTGCCAACGTGTTTCTATTGATAACAAGGCGAGATAAAAATCTAGCTTCTGGTTCGACCGGTTGTACTTTGGCCCAGTATTCAATTAAATATTCTTACAAGTTAGGTAACAGTGAAAAATCCCGATAATCGAATACCATTAGAAGGAAATAATCAATCATAGCCATCTTCACTGTTAAACAATCCAATTAGACTATCAGATTCTATTTTGATTGCGCCTATCAGCCGTATCTTGCAGCAGTTACGATATAGTATAGTTCACAAATACCATTTCGCAAAATTGGAATTCGTCTTCACAAAAAATATGATTGAGTAGAATAATTTACGATTCGAGCCAAGTTGTGCAAACATGATAATAATTACAAACATAAAACCTCCATTTTTCAGCGATCTTTCACGTACAACGCCTGTAAGTTCTATAATCAACTTCCGCATGATTACAGTACATATACTCTGATGAACTTAAAAAAAAAAGTTGAAATCCCTATTATCAGCTCAATATGATCAATAAATGTCGAACTCTGCATCTACAGAACGAATAATTACCAGTCAATCACTTTATGAATTTAAGATACTAATTAATTTGATAGATCTCAGACAGCAGAATTATTCTACAATGTAGCTAAGATAATGAAGAAAATTGGAAATTAATATTGAATTTCCATGGTTAAGTTGAGAAACACTCACCGATGACACTTTATCTCTGTTGAATACCTATTATTGTTATCTCTTTACATATGTTTTCAAAGATGAATAAAGACGATTTATTATTATTATTGTAGATGCATCTATATAGCTCAAAAATAATATGGCTCAATTATTCAATTATATAATCATTGTCAGAAATAATTTTTATTCACAGTTATCTATTTCATTTCTCAGCATCGTCTCCACATTTTTAAATTTGGGAACATCGATTAGCCGAATCTAAATAAAAGCTGTTCACTCAATAGAGGAAAATTATAGAAAAAAGACTTAGTTTTTTTTCTATCCTGAATTTATCACAGTCAGGGGATTCAACCTTCATTTTGGCACTTCAAAGAGATGTCAGTAAATGATGCGTCGATTTTATTTTTAAATATTCCTTTCCTCACCACTCGGTACCAATCTGTCATTATGCCATTATATACAGATAATATATTGTGCAGATATTATATTCTACAAGGAGTTGAAATTAGTTTCATACTGATGATTTATTTTATTTTTGACATAGGTACTTCATAGGTGCCTTTTGCTATGAATCCAAAGCCAGCGGCTATTTAATTTTAGTGTTACTTTCAAGGTTTCGTTTGGTTATCTTGGAACCTATATCAATTTCTGCCATATTTGATCGTGACTTGATTATATTCCAATTCTAAATGAAAATTGTATGTCCATAGATATTATTTATTTATGATGTGGTGCTGCAGGTTTTTCCGGGTTTTCCTGCAGTTGAAAAAGCAAATGCGCCACTGGAATCAATGAAGTCTCCCCGGAGCGCCAATTAACTTATATTGTTGTTTTTATTTTATTTTTATCGTTGTTTTGATAAATAACTTAATTTTTCAAATAAAATACAGTGAATACATTCATATATCATCTATCATATATGATATATTTTTGTGAAGTATTTATAATAAATCAGATCATTATAACCTTTTTTTATTTATGATTAATCATTTCATTATGCCATTTTTAGTGACAGACGTGCTTAAGTTCATTTGGTAATTTAAGAAGAGCGTTCAGACAAGCATTCGGAAGAGATAAAATTATCTGTCAAATTTGCATATTTCCTCACTTCCGTCTTTATTCAGTTAGTTGGAGCCAAATTCTTGGGCTGTCACAGTGACAACCGAACACCGTAACGTGAACGAGCGTTGAAAACATTATTTATGATTCAAGGAGAAGAAAGATTAATTTGTAATTGATCAAAAGTTGGTATTCACTACAATCCCATAGTCACAATGACTCGCTTCAAAAAGTGAATAACTAATGACCCAAATCTCGTTTATGAATTGAACGATACTTTTATCATGAAATATTTCAGAATCAGTGATAGGTTGTGTCTATTGTTGAAGTTTGGTTCCTCTGTGTAATACACAGTTCTGTCATCTATATCAAAATATTGAATTTTTTCAGAAAGTACATTGTATTTTTACAATTCTCAGAATGTCAGCTTTCATATCATTTCTTTTATTTCATGTTTTTGAATGATATAATGCTGTATTATTGGAGAAGATGATTTAGTTTTCATTTCGACTCATATCAGTTCATGAATTTTCAATTCAGTTTGACGTTTTTTTCAGGATACTGTCAGAAGACTTAAATTGGAGAGAATAGTATCACATGCTAGAGAGCTCAGAAGGTTCGTTATTCCAGTTTGCATGGAATCTCCAGAGTTGATGAGGAACTGTATGCAGATGTATAATCTATTTTATGGACCTAATACTGATTTGGGACCGGTAAGATAGATAAGAATTCAGAAAAAATCATAAATTCATGATTTCTTCATCTTATATTAAATCCACAGTTGATTGCAAATAAAGTTATGATACTCGTGCTGTGATATCGTTTTCAGATACTTTTTTTTCGTTTGAAATTGAAAATATACTGCATTCCAGTATTTACCATTATGAGTGAAGAAAATCACAACATTCAATATATACCACTTCTCAGACATTTTCCATAATGTGTCATACTATCTGGTCAGTCTAGCCCGAAATATAATATCGCAGCCTGTTACTCTCTTTTACTTTTTGCGATTAGATGAAAAATCTTTTGAAGAACATATTTCCATATAATAATTTCATGCTAGCGGTAGTATCGATTCAAAGGAGTTTGGAGAGTTTTTACTATTACTGTTCAATGTCAATGAAAGTACAAAATCTTCTAATTTATCAATTGGGTCGATAAAAATTAAATAAATATATCTATCTAAAGTGGATGTTAATAAAAACGAAACAAAATTAATTTCTTGAAACTTGAAACCGCTGTGTCTCATTTTGATGAGCGATAAATTTTTCTTTGCTATCTTTATCTTTATTCTACATCTCATTTTATTGAAATACCGGGTTTTCTATTTACTCATCTGCTGAGTAATTTTTTGCATTTTCATACTGGTGACGTGTTTCTCAAATTCCTGGATACAAATTTCATAATTTTTTTTGTCCTATGTTTGTTCCTGTTCATTTGTATATTTTGAGTCCTAGGTTTTCTTTTCTCTGCTTTCATTATTTTTTCCATTATTGGCTCTCGTTGATCATTCATTCTTATACAATTCATACATACATGGGATAAAAAGTCCCGGGCCTAAGGAAAAGATACGCGTTTTTTCTTGTTTGAAATTGGCTTCATTCATCAACGTTATATCTATTAAGAGTCACACAATCATTCCAGCGCTGCTCTAACATTTCAATACCACTTTTGTAGATCGATTTTTCTTTTGCCTCAAAATAGACCGCAGTTTCAGCAATATCCTCGTCATTTGGGCAACATTTCTCACCGCTGAGCATTTTTTGAGGTTCGCCAAATGTCACTAGTCGCTGGGAGCCAAATCTGGCGAATACGGTGGATCTGGGAGCATTTCAAAGTTCAATTCATGAAGCTTCGCCATTGTTTTGATCAACTTGTTACACGGGGCGTAGTCTTGATTGAATATAATTTTTTTCTTTGCCATATGCAGTCGTTTCTTTGCGATTTCGGCCTTAAAACGCCCCAAAAACGCTATATAATATGCACTGTTGATATTGTTACCCTTCAAGATAGTCGATGAATATACACACATCTCCCTTTCTAGCCGATTGTTGTTCTTTCGAGTGATTTGGATGAAGTTTATCTCCACTTAGATGACGATCGTTTCGATTCCGGAGTGAAGTGATGAATTCATGTTTCATCCATTGTCACATATCGACACAACAGTCAACAATGAGCTCGCGCGGCACCCATTTTGACCAGAGCTTTCTCATATTCAAATCTCATGTAATATAAAGCCAACACGTTCTTCTGATATATTTACTTTATGTCAGCTAACTCGCGCAACTTAACTTTTCTATCACTCAAAACGATTTTGTGAATTTTTTCATGTTCTATGGTGTTTCTGCATGATTTTGACGTCAACGACAACGTTTGAAGTAAGCAAACCAACGTTCAATTGTTGTTTCTGATGGAGCGGAGTCCTCATAACACTTTTCAAGCCATTTTTTCGCTTAAATCATACAGTCGGATAAGTGTCTCAGAAGAAAATGGTAATCCAGTCCGAATAGAGTAGTTCACATCGTTCCGATGCGTGGCCAGCCCCGTTCCCACCCGACTCCGTTCCTGTATTCGATCATGATCCGATCGTGCAGTCTATTTGTTCTGTAGGACGTGTATCGCTTAGAGTTTGTATGATACTTGAGGCAAAGTTTCTTGGAGTTTCATTTCCAAAAGGTTAGACGCCGACATGGATAAAATTTTGTTTCGTCGTCCAACACATGTGGTACGAGCGTGGAATAATCTCCTTCTGCAGATCTTCTATTTCACGCAGCTTGTATCTAAAATATCCGTTTTCCGCCTTTCTCCGCTCTCCGATTTTCTTCATCTTCTTCTTCCAAACAGAGTGCCATAATGGCTAAATCGCAGTTGCTAAAATTCTTGAACATTTTGCTTAGAGGACCTTCCGAAATATTGTTTGAATCGTCACTGGCTAGAGTGGCAAGTGTATTAAGCCGAAGCGGTAAATAAGAAAGAAGTCGGAAGCATGTATAAGTGTGATTACCCACTGGCGATCCTGCACCGATCCGCTTTTGGAGCAAAATCAAACCGGAGTAGGATTGGAGAGGTGTATGAAGAAATGTGTCTCGGCCTTTAGGCTGCACCTATATTGAATCCGTATTTCTCCCGACCCGATGTGAGCCGACCATCGGACGCCCCGCGATCCGATGCCGTCCGTTGTAACTGCCTACACTGGACTCACTTCTCATTAATGGGAGACGTAGGAGAAAGGTATGGGTGCACCAGTTTAATGAAAATAAATCTGAAGGGGTTTTTTTCAAAACTTCCCTACTTATAAGAAACTACCCGGATAAATTTAAGGACTACCATCGTATGACTATGGAAATGTTTAACTATATTTTTGAAGGCATAAAAAACGACCTAACTGGCCATTCTAACTTTAGCCCCGAACAAAACTTTACTGTAACAATAAGACAAGTGAACGCAATTAACTTTAATTTATCAAAATTTTTTCACTGTAATATTAGATGGTATTAATAAACCAAATTCCAAGGAATGTAACATTAAACATCAAGTATTCAATAATTATTTAAACCGAGCTCCAAGCTGCTATGGACAGTTTGTATCAGAGGCTAAGGTCCTTGATTTACAGTGGTAAACGAAGGTGAATCTCGTACGTAATCGGATTCACCTGGTGACAGATAAGGAGATGATTGCAATGGTGACAAGTGAGAATCAGAAGGTGACGAACTCATTCCACTTGCAATATTATGAGCTTCCAATGTTTCTTGAGTAACGTCTCCCAAAATTTTCATTCTGATTTTCATTATTTCCAGTCGATTAAGTTGCTTAACAGTTGTGATTAATCTTATGAAAAATGAGTAATCGTCATCATTTTGGTAGTTATTTTTTTTTTCGAGAAATATGTTGTTGAATCAAGTCTAACTTTTTTTCAATTTCTGTCGCCTGTGAATCGTAATGATTTTTTTAAAACTACGTTTTGGTTCACGTGTTGTAGGTTTGTCGAATAAAGTGGAAAATAATCAATATCTGGTTGATTTGTACTTTCCTCATCCATGGTGGAAGAGCTTCGGTCACGAAAACAAGGTTCACTTTCTTTTATTTTGCCAAGCACATTTCCTGAGCTATCTTTAGGAGTCATAATGTCCTTCAAAAACAGCATATTCTTAAAATAATGCCATTTATCTGTAGCAGACGCCTCTGGGCCGCTTTTGATTTCATGGTATACTTTGTATTTCCTTCGAAAAATGTCTCTTGAATTTTCCCATGTTTTTCGATCTTGCTCACTTGAAAAAAAGAAAAGTATAAAAAAGATCTGACAATAATTATCTTTTATATATAGATCAACTTTAAAGTACAAAATACTGTATCCTTACGAAACCGTCCCCTATAATCTTGTGGTAAATATAGCAATTTGGTTTTACTGTTTTAGACGGGGAATGTCATTTCCGTCCTTAG
>WOGJ01158850.1:0-14686 GCA_015342185.1 Leptinotarsa juncta | reverse complement strand
TCATTTTTTTATTCGTGAATAAAGTATTATTATTATTACCTTACCGCCTTTGATAACGTCTACTGCGGTCATAGACGAAACGTCAACCATGTAAACCTGCAAATCATAGCCAGCTAAAGACAATATATCTTATTCAGCCGTGAAAATTCAGTTTTTGTTTGCGAAACTTTATGAAAAATTATAATGAACGTGAATTACAATTTCCGCAAAAGCACCGCTCTCAAATTGATTTCTAAAAAATCCTAACATAACCTGTACAACCTGTCACTAGCTATCATCATTATAAAGTATAATTCTAGAAGTTTTGTTGGGTCTACAAAATGTCTATATTATTTTTTGAATGAACAACCTGTATATTGAAGTATATGTGAAACACTACGGCTGAAATTCTTCTGATGGTGTTGCAGCTTCATTTTACATATTTGCTAAAACCCATTAAATATCGAATATCGATACTCAAGCGTTCACTGAACTTTCGTACTTGAGTTTATATTGATGGTGAGGTTAGGTTTATTTCGTTGTTTGAATACACAATTCTCGTATGATTTATTGACTAATGTCAAACCTGTAAACGTACTCATTCAATGGAGAATACGAGAGCGGACGATAACACACATTGATTGATTATTCAAATGTGCCTGACGTCGTCTTTTGCGAAATGAGAATGATTTTAACTTCTATTGTTCAAATATTTTGGTACAGAGTGATGAAATTTAATGGCAGTGTCTGATGAAGGTTAAATTTCATGACAAAGTCAATGGTGAAAACTGTCAAATCTTTTTTATTTCTATGAAATCATTTCCAAAGCTATTTTTTACGTAGAATTCAATGGTCTAAAAAAATTTATTTTTTCAAATGAGATATCAATAGTTATTGATGAAAAACTATTTTTTAATGATGAACTCTGTATATTCCTGCATATTTCAATAGAGCTCAAAATTACTTACTCAAAAATGGAGCACACTTAATATTTTGCTAGAGTCATCTTTGAATTACAGAGCTTTTAGTTTTTTTTTATTTAGACTTTGGAACGCACACTTTGATCAAATAGACTTTGGACTATGCGGCGATAAAACAGAGTGCAAATCTTCACTGGTAGCTGCCAAATTTTGATTTGAGCAGTAAAGACGTTCTTCATTTAGTGGTTTTCATTCAATTTTGAAACACATTCGCAATGAAGTATGAGAATTAAGAAAAATAGGATATAATAATAGTCTGTTCAATACAAATCGGGGAAAATGCAGAAGCAGCAAGCAATTTGTATCACGAGAGGTATCCAGAGACAACCTTTTAGAGACATTTTCGCAAGGTTGTGACACAACCTAATTGATGGTGGTACATTTGAAAAGAAAAAAGTAAAATTGAATGAATCAAATAAGAGTAAAGTGTAGAAAGAAATACATCAAGGAGTAGTTTGAAGCCTACCAAAAACTACTTTAAGGAGCATTTCAAAAAATTCAAGTCATACAGGACCAGAAGAGTTCATCAACTCAGACCAGGAGATTTGGAACGCTGCATGGCTTTTGGACAGTGGTTTTTGAAAAGTTGTAACCAAGTGCGTGATTTTTCGTTGACTTGTATTTGGATAGACGAAGATTATGTGAGCAATGCCGGCATTTTCAACGGCAACAATTCTTATACTCATGTACAACAAAATCCAGAACAGAAAAGTCAAGGAAGATCTGGATTCAGTATATAGGCAGATGTTTTCAAGGGTAGAATTACCGGCCTGTTCATTTATTATAGCACTCTCAACATCTCAGAAGTATTTAGAAATTTTAAGGCAGAATATTGAACGTCTATGGACTTTTACCACTGAGGACGGTTGGAAGGTCTAATTTTTAAATTGCCGACCAATTCTAGATACAAATTTAAAGCAGTAGTGATGCAAAGTTTTGCTTCTCTCTTCATCATTATTATTGTTAAGGTTTCATTCATTAGTAGTGAATATAGTATGATTTGTTATCAGTTTTATTGAAGCTATATCTACTGCTGAAAAATATTTTTCTGTTTTATCGCCGCGTCGTCCAAAGCCTACTTGGTCAAAATATGTGTTTCAAAGTCTACACGAAAAAACTAGCAAAACATCAAATGTGCTACATTCGCGGGAAGGTAATTTTGAGCTCTATTGAAATATGCAGAAATATACAGAGTGTCTCATTGAAAAAATAGTTTTTCATCAATGAATATTGATATCTCATTTGAAAAAATTAGTTTCTACACCATTGAATTCTACGTAAGAAGTGACTTGGAAATGTTTTCATAGAAACATGAAATTTTTGAAGAAAAAAGGTTACAGAAACTTTTCAAAAATGCACATTTTCATAAAACAAGCTGTTACTCACCATTAAGTTTGTCATGAAATTTGACAACCAGATACAGCCATCAGTTTTCATCTATCTAGTTTGAAAACAGGAGTTTTCCTTTGAAAGTGTTCAATTCGGTCTACTCCTACTCTGTACTCTAATGAAGTGGAATAAAATAAAATACGAAAATTATTCAAGAAAAAACCCAAATTATAAACGCTTTTTGAAAAATAACATTGTTTCATTTATTTTTTCCAAATTCAATTATAATAGCCTCTACAAACAGAAATAGTTATAAAACTTGAAAAAACTTACTTCTGACAAGGGTGAGGAGCACCACTTCTGCTGTAGAGGAAACTTCTTATTGAAAAACAAATATTTTGAATACGTTCAGACTAGGGCTTGAACCACCGACCAACCCAGCAGTCTATTCGAGTGAGTGAACAAAGCATCCACATCGAACCGTCTGGCTACCGACCGAGAAAAATAAATATTTGAACAGACAGCGTATATAGTGTTCAAGAAATGTGTTTCATTTTTGATAATGACTGTATATATGGGACTGGGCTCGTGAGTGACAGTATTTCAGAAATTTGCCATCACTTTTCATAACGCATTTCTACGAAACTGTTCATTAAATTTACGTTTTTCATACACCAAGACCTTTCAAATGAAGTATTACTCAACCCCACTCCCCTATTCAAGTTTGAGGGGTTGAAGAGCCCCCTATTAGGGGGTTGCTCGTTCAAGACTAAAATATACTTCAAAAGATGTCTCCCAAACAAAAACATTCGACGTGTTTCGGAAAATTTTTCCACTCACTATGGGATAAGAAATATACGGGGTGGCTCGTCTGAGATGGAACACCTTGTATAAAAGTCTACATAAAAATACATATACACACATACACTTCCACTTATATACATATATGATATAACTAGCCATTAAAATATTCTTTCAACGAGTAGAAACATTTTTCAGTCAGAAATTGTCTGAGAGAGCTACTGAATTTTTTTAAATATATATCTTCTTTTGTACTTTTGGGTAAATGATTGTAAATTGACAGACCCATAATTGTAGGGGCATTGTCAGAGACCTTACATTTTGTGAATGGAATGTGGTAATTTTTCTTTCGCGTATATTTACGGAGTGAAAATCACCCGTCAAAACAAATTTTTGTTTATTTTTAAAAATAAAGACGGATAATTCATAAATATAGACAGACATGATTCAAAAGTCTAAAATGTTTTAAAAAGGTCTCTACAGGAATTTGTACTAGGAACTCTAGCTATTATTTTTACTATTCGTTTTTGTGTCGAAAATTTTTTTTTGCCAAAGTGGAATTTCCCCACGAACATATTCCATACCTAATTCGTGACACAATCTGTGCATCGTATATAGCCACTAGCTGAGGTATTTCCAGTATATGTTTAAGATTCCTGTACATGAAACATACCGAATTCAATCTTCCCATTAAGTTTGTACAGTGACCTTTCCAGCTTACATTTTCATCAACAAAGAGTCTAAGAAAATTGGTTTCATCTGTACTGTCAATGGATACATCAACACTCATCTTGATTCTGAGAGGATCGTATTTTCTTTGATAGTTAGGAAATCGAATAATTTGGGTTTTATGAGCGTTCAAATTCAGAAAATTTTTATTGCACCAGTCCTGCATCAACTCTAGAGATTTTTTCTGTATCTCTTTGCATATTAAGTTCGTTTTTTTGGAATATTATCAATGACGTGCCATCTGCATACATTGTTACATGAATGCCTTTCAAGAATTCATCCAGATCGTTAGAGAACAATATGAATAAAATAGGCCCCATGTTCGATCCTTGTATACCAATATTGATGGCTTTACTCTTCGAATTGACGGAATCAACCCTTTCAGATTGGATATTAGGAATACATACGTACTGATGACGGTGTTTCAAGAGGAAATCCATTCTAATGTTACACCTCGTAATCCATAATTATACAATTTCGAACTGATTATGATTGACACAGTCGAATGCTTTGCTGAGATCACAAAAAATCCCAGCAGGGGACTTGCCTGCCTCAATGAACTCTATTAACTTTTCAAAAAAAGCGATAATAGCAGTATTAGTGGAATGATCAGCTAAAAAGTCATGCTGATTTTCCGTGAAGATATTGCATTTATACAAAAATGTTAAAAGTCGGTTGAGAAATGAGTACTCAAATACTTTTGAGAAACTTGATGTTACAGTAATTGGTGATAGTTATTCATATCAGTTGTGCATGCCATTTTGGAGATGAGAATGATTTTTCCATCTTTCAGACATTGTGGAAATTCACCATTCAGAAAGGATAAATTCACTAAGTGAGTGAGAGGTTCAATAATAATTTCTAAACACGCCTTGATTATGAAAAGTGGGATTTCGTCCTGTCCAGATATCTTTCAGTTTGATTTCAATAATGTTTTCAGTTCGAGAGGGGTGAAAGGATCAAGAAAAAATGAGTATTCATTCATATCTATTTTGATCTCATTACAAATGTTACGTTTTTCACTTACACCTTTTTTATACTTTGTGATGGGGCGTTTATAGAAAATTCATTGAATGAGTTTGATACCTCAATAGGAGTGTCATATTTCATATCGCCATTTTTATAATTATAGGCTGTTGACTTTTCACATCCGTGTTGTTTAGTTCGGTTATAACATTCCAGACCGTTTTGTTGACATTGCTAGAATTAGCGATTTTATTTTGGCAGCAGTTGAAAATCCACACTGTAAAAAATTGTGATTATTTTTGTAAAATTCGAACATGATATTGAAAACTGCTGGTCATAGAATGATCAATTGGGATACTATCCAAAAGATAAATGAAATAAATAAAAGCTTTCGGAATGATATGCGTTGGACGAAAAATGAAATATCAATATTATTATTTACTCGTTATAATACTTATGATCCTGTTTTTGTTTAAATGTACACCGCTGTGTTTGTGTTGTTTTGATAACACGATATGATCGTTGAATAAAATTACCATAACCTTCACAAGCTGGATAATCTGTTCCCTTCAACTTCGATGCCAATCTGTTCATAAATTCGAGTACTGAAAAGCTGAATATGCAAAGTCCTTCTATTCACCCACCGTCAACGTCGGCCAGAATCTGTGAAGGACGTTTCGGTATTGCCTGAATAAATATGAACTTTCAGATTAAATTTTGGAGAATTCGCCCAGTGACATTTTTCAAGGTCGACCACAATGAATTTTCATGTAAAAATGACATATTGGTCAGATTAGAGGTATATGTTGAAAATAACAACAGTAGTCTTTAAAAGACATTTTTTCTGAAGGACATGTGTCAAAGGAATTAGAGTTATCACAGTTTGAAGCACGAGTTTCATAGTGAAATCCAGGTATTGAAAACGGAAAAGGATTGTTTTCTGAAAAGTGGACCACTAAAGAAAGATTGTGGAAGGTTATATACCCAAAAAAACTACAACAAATTGCGAAATCAAATACCCAATCCGGTAACTTTTGCTTCTTCCATGCAGATGCACAAGTACTACAATAAAATCTTTGTAACAGTCTGAAAGTGGTGCCTGTGCAACAGATACTTAAAACGTCACGTGTAGATTTGAAATTATTAGAAGAATTCATATCTGATCAGCAATATTTTAACAGCCTTCAGGTGTTTTTCAACAATTCACCGGCCATTTTGTGGAATTTCTGGAAGAACATTCATGAACACTCGAAAGAAGATAATTCCATTTCAGTTTCTTCAGAAAACTACAGAAAATACAAGTATTTTCAAAATTTATATTTCTGGATATATTGCAGTGAGTGGATAAAAAAAGATAAGTCACTCAAATACTCCATAAGAAAAAAACTCCCCATACTCTCTGGCTCATTCCAATTCTCGAAATCTATCATCTCAATCAAGATAGTCCTGGTAGGATATTAAAGTACCTATATTATTCAATGAACGACAAATGTGACACTAACTAGTGAAAAATCATTTTGGAAATCAGTAGAACTACTAATGATCATTTCTCATAAGTAGAATACTATACTTTTTCTATAAGTCATAACAGAGATGTTTCATAATGAAAAGTAATCTTTTAACGTAACGTTACGTTCAGCTGGATGAATACTAAATATCTTTGGCAGCATTTCGTCTTCCTGAGCATGGTCCGAGAAATTTGGGTATAAGAAAAATTGCTAATTGAGTTCCACCAGATTGAAAATTCAACTGTCGAATCAGTAGAGAGTTGTCCTGAAAATCTTGAGAAGAAAATTGGAAACACTTAATAATAATAATAATAATAATAATAATAATTCTACATGAATAGCATTTTACAAGTATTGTTCATAACAAAGAATTTCAAGAACGAAAATGAGAATTGTTTTTACTTATTCACCAAACTAAAACAACTATTCATGCAGCTGCAGTTTCGTAAGAATGTATATCATCTTTTCTTCGAACCGATTTCCTGGAGACTTTGAGGTCCACTAGATACTGGTTAGGACAGCAAGAGAGTTATTTCGAATTCTTGGGATTCTTGTTGAATACCCTTCGTGAGCAAAACAATATCAAAATCAATACTCCTGACCGCTCTGGATTGAATGATTCCATACAGTCCATGTCGTCTTGTATTTGTAAATCTTTTGCTGAAAAAATCCTCACTTGTTTACTTAGTGGTAAATGTTCAAAAGGTAGCAAAAACGTATGTGAATTTCTCGAACTTCAACTAACGTTTCCTAATATGCCTAATGAACAGTCCGTGCAAAGGTTAGTGTTGAATCATCTGAAAATGAAACTTTTGACAGGTGATGATCCACTGTATTGTCAAACATGCGCCAAACTAACTGAATGTTATGAGGAAACAAGTATATCTGAGGCACCAGTCAATCTAATAATAACACTGATGATCTTCAAACATGACTCAATCTCTGACAGGAACACCAAACTCTTACGTTCGAAATAGATGAACACTTCAATCTAGCAGACCACTATTATGATATTCATGCAGTCATTGTTCTCTGTGGTTCTGGCGTTGAATCTGGTCATTATCACGCCTTGGTCAAAGACGAAACGGACTGGTTTAGGTTTGACGACAGTCATGTCAGGAAGTTTTCTGGCGATGTATTGAATTTACTATTGCCCCTGGAGACACCCTATACCATACTTTTCGAAAAAAAGTTAAAAAAATACTTTTCCTCAAATCCTATTATACCCTACAGGTATAACGAATGTTCGGAATACAAACTGAGTTGAAAAAAGTGTTTTATGAATAATTCATTTGAAAGTATTTGTTTCGTAAGAATGTTTCTTTTGTGTAATTAAATGTTTATATAAAAGTACCTGTTTTAGGAAGGCTTTTTCTTCCAGATTTGTGTCTGAGAGTTACTTCTTTGCATAATGTACACATCTATGTATAGAGTTATTTCTTTTAAAATTGATTTCTTCCTTTCTTTCTTTGGAAAATTCCTACATTCTTCTATATCAAAATGGAATAGTAGAAAGCCTTAAACTTTATTTCCTAAAAACCCTACAGGAGTTTTACGATGATGCTCACTTTCTTGTATTGTGATAAATTTCTGCCTTTGTCAACATATTTCATGTTCTTTTCATTTTAGATTATAATAAGCTATATAAATAAATATGTTTTTACGATGATGCTCACTTTTTGTGTTGTGAAAATTTTTGTATTTGTCGACCTGTGGTATATAGAATATTATTTATCAAATTCAATTATGTACTGAAATCAGATTGAAGAAAGCTCTGTCAATAGGAATATCTTTTCTTGGACAACAAAGTATTTTGATTGATTGATTGATCGATCTAGAATCTTATTCTGTTCAAAATTCAGAAATGAAACTTTCACTTCTGCCCTGTATGAGTAATATAGAAATTAATAAATTCTTATACAATCAGTGCATTGAAATAGTACAAAATTAGTTTCTAATTCAACAACAACAATAGATTTTCTCTGTTTTTACATAGTTGTAGAAATTATTAAATAATTTTCATAGATTTAAAAAAATCTGTGTTTCATTACAACTTCTATAACCCCAGGTATTCAAACGGAGGGGTTGATTTACGAAGTTGTTGATGGAGTGATTAGTTTCACACCACACTGACTTCAATTCATTACAAAGAGACCTTCACAGAATGTGCCCGGCCAAAATAACATTTCAATGCTGGAGCCCTGATTCGTGATTGACAAACAGGCAACTGTTTCAAACAAAAGCTGTTTCAAATTCCAGAAGTTTTCCTGCTTCCTATATTTGTCTACCAAATATTCTTCAACATAATTCAAATAAAGTGTTATCACCGCCTCTGTAGGCCTCGTAGATTCCAGTGCAAAATTATTTGTCTTTTGTTCACAAGCTGGTGCCTTCCGCCAACATATTTTCATGCTCTCTTTTAGTGTGCTCTTCATAGTGGAAAATTCAGATCGAGGCCGCAGCCCTGCTATTTCGTAGGATGGATGTTCCATACGCCTAACGGAATTATTCGTGAACCATGAAAACAAAAGAATTGCCGGAGATGCAATAACAGACTGCGACCTATGAAGCTGACTGAAATTTCTGAAATATTTGCATCAAAAAGAAAAATCAACAGTCAAAAGAATATAGAATGATTGGGGAACAATCAGAATTGAAACAGTTCTTTCGAATTAGATGTAAGACTGAATGGAAAAGAAGACATCGTTTTATAGTTTTATAGTCGGTAGCCGATGGATTCGACGTGGGTGCTTTGTTCACTCACTTAAATCAACTGCCGTTAGGCTATAAGTGAAAATCCCTTGCCGAAAACCAAATTAGGTTTATTAATGCTCGCAACAGCTGCAAAATTTAGGATAAATGAAAGCAAAGAACTTCACAATCGGAGAATTAGGAATAAACTGCTTGCCAATCTCAACGGCCCCAAATCCTTCTGGTAAGTAGCTAAAGCTGTTTATCAAAACTTTCACAAATTCCACCACCAACACAAGCGGATGGTTCAAATGATGACGTTTGCTGACCAAACTGCGAAGCTGTGGCTTGTCGGATTATTTCTGTGTATGGCTCTCCAACTATCTCAAAGAACGTTTCCTGCAAGTGGCCGTCAACGACTATCTCTGAAATACTTTTACCATCAACGTTAGTATTCCCCGGGGATCTATTTTGTCTCCAACCCTTTTTCTATTTTATATCATCGACTCATTGGAAAAAACCAAGAATCCAATATATTGCACACTTTTTTCCTCATTCCATTTGGATTCTAGGAAATCGACGGCGGATGCCCATCTTCATCGACAGCGGGAGGTTGCATATCTTAATGAGGATCAAGAAGTGATTTCGAATCGGAGTGAAAGTAACCAAGTTCAATTCAATACCGCAAAAACCCAGGCATCGGTTTGTCCTAAAAAGATGAATGTTTCCGAACTGGATATAACAATGTCACGTCGGACAAGTCTACTATCTGCTTCTGTAAGTTTATTGGGAGTTGAAATGGACACCGATATCTCTGGGCACCATCATATCGCTAGAATTGCAAAGGCTCCTTCTAGAAAGCTTGGAACATTGTTCCGAACCAGAAAACTGTACACACCTCATCAACTTTTAATGCTTTATAAAGCTCAGATCAGACCTTTTTTGGAGTATTGTTCTTATGTATAAAGCTCCGCCCCTAAGCATACCGTGAAGTTGCTGGATTCTATGATTCCATAGAGAAAAGAGCTATTCGCCTGATTAGAGAAGCGAACATCACTTGCAACTTTGATAGTTTGGAACATCGAAGAAAGGTTGGATTTGTGTCTCTTTTCTATGGATACTTTCACGGGAAGTGTTCAAGTAACTTGGCACATTTGCACCAAGAGCGGTACATATCAGAAATACGCGACGGACTGTGGCTGCTAATCGTTAAGAGGTTCAACTCAGTACACCTTGAACTTTACGGTTCAAGTACTCTTTTATTTGGAGTTCATGTGGAATAAACTTCCTGAGAACGTTTTTCCAAATGGATTTAATCTCCAGCAATTCATATCGAAGAGAATTTCAGAGCAAGAAACGTAATCTATAGGGAACCCTTCATATTCAAAACATACCATCTGTAACCTTATAGTTTTCGATATTCACAAGGAGCGTTTTAGTCATCGACAAAATGACATGCTTGCATCCGTAAGAGCTTTCAAAATGTATCAGATAAATATCGAATAAAAAATGAAAGAAAGGAAAAGCTTTTCTCTAACGGATACAAAGACGTCAAGGCTTAGTTTTTTTTATCTTCGATAAGAAATAAAGGCATGTCTGAAGCAACAACGGCGATCAATCAATGGTAAGTGGACGATAGGAGAAGAGATAGGCCCGTCGATTCAAACTTGCGAAGAGATTATTTTCCTTTCATGTTGAATGTTTTCGATCGACATCACTATACATCGAGTAGGTACGTGATGGTAATGATTTTCTTTTATATATTTTTTTTTATTTCAGCATCTATGCAAGAAATAAGTTGTTGAAAATAATGTATTAATTGCTTACTTGAGTGTGAAAATACAGTTGAAATGAGGCTGTTGGACGGCTACCGTCTTACTGAACTCAGAACAGTTATTTTCAAATCAGAAAAGCATTTTATTCAAAACACCAGAGCTGCAATACTCTTCGCGACGCGCATTTCATCAACCCAGTTGGCGTCTTCATGTAGTTCTGGTGTTTTGGGAAAGTTTTCATTTCCTAAAGACGACAGCTTGGCTGTTCTACACTTCCTTGAGTCACGAGAATAATTCACAAACGTTTTTAACTCACTTTCATCATTTTATCCCACAGTGAACATAAAAGTACCATAAAATGCACTCGCTCCTTTTCTTTAACATCACAAAAATATCGCCTAGAGGCGTTAGTAAGTGGTAATCTCGCGAAGTAGGTAGAAATTAAATGAGTGGAAAAAAGGAATAAAACTCAATTATAATCCATATGGTGTTCATCAAATCGCTAATTCAGGCGACGGAACCTTGGAAACAGAAAGAAATGCCGCGTTATAGAAGTAGTTCTTGACAGTAGCTAGCGTCAAAGTGTAACACATTTGAAATGCATAACTACATAAAGTCAGTAAGTAATGAAAAACGCAATTTAGTGAACATACAAACATGTTTACAACTTCGATGACATCACAGCCTTTCTGTTACTCGCATTTCAGTTTCACGCAAATAACATGTTCTATGAATTCTCCATTGCAGTTACAATAATGATGTGTTCTAAGTTATGAGATGTTGTGAAATATATTCCTAGAAAGGAAGAAAGTTAAGTTTCAGAATACTCGTATATTTTAGAATTTTATATTGTCAACTGATGTTACGAGTTCATATATCCAATTATTTATGAGTTTTCTTGAGTTTTTTATCGATCTCACAGATGACGATATCGCAAAAGAAGTTATTATACGCCCCAACACTCAGAAGGAGTATTGAAACTCAGAGATCAGTTGTCGTAAGGTATTTAGTCGAAAATGTTTAGCAGATTCTGCAAAGTGTGAGGGGTATTTAACATTCTTTGCCATGATCTGTTGGTTTTTGTTATATAGTGATGAATATCGTGAGTATCAATTTTGTAGAATTTTTCTCATCAGTTCATGAAATGATTTTCATTCAGTATTTCTAAAGTTGATTTTGAAACGTTGAAAAGAGAACGTTTCATGATATACATAAAATGAATAAATATTCGTAAGAAAAAGTTATGAGTTACCCAAACTAACGTTATTTCAACTGTTATTTGAAGACATCATTTTGATGCCTCATTAACTTTTTTTTTGGTATGTTATATAGGAATATTCTTCATACCTGAAATATTTGGTTGAGTTCTAAACATCATGAATCATCCTATATCCTATGATTTCCTTTGAGCTGTTGAAAATGCGTATTTTTTTATTCAATGAGGAGTCTACCGATGTAGTCAGAACGTTAGAAAGATGTTATTACAAAAAAAAAATATACATACATTTGATAGTTATTCATTTTGAAATAATGCTACTAATAATTCTAGAGAAACATTCGACCTGATAGTGGGAGAAACTGACTGTTGTACTATTAGCCAGAAATCTTTAAAGAAGGGGGCAACCATTCAGTTTCAGAAGCAGAATACACTTCTATAAGGACGATGCGTAGGATGATTATACTCATAATTCATAATATAAATCAAGTCCACATAGATGTCTTGCCAAAATTATTGAGAACCATTTCAATTCCGCCAATAATAAAACGCTTTTCACCATGTGAATTGGAGCTATATCTATAATCACCAATCATGGTATTAACATTTTCAATTATAAGAATATCCTATTTCTCAAAGCACCTTCCAGAAACTGGATGGCCACTGAGAATGTAATTTTCATTACAAAAAATACAATATGACAATAATACATCTGAGATATGTTATTTGTGGAATAACAATAGACAATAGAAAAGAAACTAGGCGTCATCAAAAATGACCTCCAATGGAATGGTTACTCCAAAGTGATGGTGGAACATGCTATAACTGGAAGACAGCATGAGCTACACAAGAAAGAGAAACCTCCACAACCAGCACTTGTGCTTCCCTACATCAGAGTATTGTCGGAAAGGATGAGAAGAGTTGGGTTCAAGTATAACATCAGAACCTGTTTCAGATCTGGGAACACTATTCGTGGCAGCCTCATGAAAACCAGGCCACCAAACGCGGACTGCGATATCCTGCAAGTGCAGAGAATCATACATCGGTGAAACTAAGAGGCCATCGAAAGTTCGCATTGCCGAGTACAAGAAACACACAGCGAGGAGGAACCAGAAATCAGGAATAGAAGAGTATGTTTGGACTCATGAACATAACATCAAGTGAGCTCAAGCTGAAATCACCCACAAGGAGGAACACTGGTTTAGAAGAAAATTCAAAGAAGCCGCATAAATGTTATCCAACAACGCATTTAGTCAGGCTAGCGTAGAGACACGCAACATATTGAAACCTTTAATCAAGTGTAACACGACCAACTCCCGCCAAACGGTCAGTTTCCGCTAAAACTGATGAAGCTGAGAGAGGGAAAAGGGGATAAGTGAAAGCACTCGAATGACCTATAAATAGTCAATTCACTGAGAAATAAGTCCATTTATCACCCGAAGACGATTGTGGATACTAACAATCGAAACGTCGTGAAGTAACTTTGGTTTGAAATCTTTCAATTTTTAATTTTCATTTTTTGTTAATAATTTTTTAATTTTCATCTCGTGTAGATAGTTCAATTCTTTTGATTTTTTGGTTGTCTCTTGTATTTTATTTCATTGTAATTCCAGTTTTTTTTGCTACATATAATTGTTATATTTCAACTAACCTTCTTAATTCTTTACAGATTCTTTCAGGGATTTCAAATCAATTTATATCATATTAGAATATGGGAGTCCGAACTAGAGATATACACCACCTAAAAACAATAATAGATAATTATTCACAAAAAATATTTCGAATGCGGTACCTAATGGAAAATCCTCTTCACATAATGTTCAGTACACCTACGTCTGAAAATCTCAACTCAAATGTTATCTTGGTGTTTTGAGAGATTCATATTTTTCTGAAATCTTAAATTTCAGAATGTGTTTTTGAATTTTCTTGAATCTCCAAGTTCATAATATATATGTTAAATCGCCTATTCTGTATTTCTACTAATATTTTCCTTCGTTCAAGTTTGACGAAAGCTATCTTGGAATGGAATTCCAATAAATAAGGTTGTTAGCATAGAGGCGTCGAATACTCTGCTCGAACCGAACTATCAAACTCGAAGTGTCATTGTAAATAGTTCAGTTGAGACTAGAAAATATGAAGTGCAGATCATAAACAGTTATCTCAAGAACAGAAATCTTACATGGAAATGAAAAATTATTATTGAATTAAAAAAATAAAGATATGGAAATATTGTTTGGTGAAAGGGTGGCCGATATTCACCAGCTGCTCCATCTATGCAATCCTCATAAATCAAATGCTTAATATTCAAAATGTTAAAAACTTTTCCAAAACTGATTGATAAATCTCTATACTGCATGGTGAGAAATCCGTTCTATCCGAAACATTTTCCCTTAAACTTTTTCTCTCAGTAGAAGTAGTAATGTGCTCTATTCAATATTGCTTTGTAAGAATCGCACGATGACAGGTTGAACCTAAATAATTCTTAGCTCGTATAAGTTTCCACTTCTGAGAGTTGTCATTTGGGAGGGGTTGACAGCTGGTTAATGAAAAAACAGATTTTGAATAGCTTTTTTCGAACAGAACAACTATTTTGAATTTATCTTTTGAACTTTCTTCATTTGATATAGAAATGTTCGAAAAAATACATTCATATAAAATATAGCTTCTTCAGGCGTGTCTATACACGCTGTTTAGTGAAAATCTCACAATGAT